>SDVV010022672.1:0-12897 GCA_016164225.1 Gammarus roeselii | reverse complement strand
AAAATCCAACCAACGGGCTAAAACATGTGCACTCTGACCAACATTGCAACCCTCTGGTGACAACAGGCTCTTATTAACCGTTGCATCGAAAGTTTATGATCTTGAACGATAGACGTTAGGTCGGAGTCTCGTAATGGGATGCCGGTGACAGTTACAATGTCAACAGTTCACGACGATAGACGTTAGGTCGGAGTCTCGTAATGTGATGCCGGTGACAGTTACGATGTCAACAATTCACGAAGTGATAACCTTATGCTGCAGGGGATAATATAGTTTTGTGTTTGATATGCATCAGGTACGTACACACACCTAAAATTAAATCATTTCTTGTAGATATTTCCACAGATTGGTACATTCACTGTTAAAGGAGGAGAAATATATGCGAGAAAGTCTGGCATAAATGATTAGAAGCAACGGAGTGTCTATTCGGAGAGTTAGCATATGTTTTTTTTTTGTACAGGATTATTTTATGTTTCGTGAAGTCTTGGACGACCTTTACCTGGACCCTCTCCTCCAGGTACTTCCCTGTCACTGTTAAAGTGGCTGCGACACCAGATCCATCTCGGGCTGGAAAGTTATGGAGACAAATGGCTGGGTAAGAGATGTAGGAGAAGAAAAATTTACTTGGAAAAGTAGGGATTTTTCAACTGTAAACAAGCGATTATCGGTTGGTGCAGTGACCTTACAATGTTCAACGACATCTCTCCGGGTATTTGCTGTAACAAAAATATTATTTAGAAAATCAGTGCAATGTAAAGATTTTAAGAACCACCATAAGATGAAATTTGGAACATGCGCCTGCATAAACACTGACTCAATCCCGTGACGATCTTCGTTGGTTATTTATTACTGCAAAATCAGTTGTATGATAAAAATAATTTGTCTTGTTATTTTATTTAGTAGTATAATTATTTTCCTTGATGCGGTCCAAAAATAAAAATTAAATTAGTGTGTGCACCAATAGAGAGCACCAGCCACCATACAGATCGAAATATCCATTTTAGAGACATTTTTGTCTGATGATCAGCTGCCTGACATGAATTCATTTATAAACGTGGCTGCTATTTATGTATCCTTCCGATTAAAATCTCTTCAAGCCATCCCAATGCATCGTGAATTGGGAGCTTGATGTATGAATGTGAAGAAGGTACTCTAAGAAATGTTGTTTTCACAAAGGAAAACAAATAAACGAACAATAAATTTTCACGATACTGGAATTTCAATCAACATTCAGCAGCAAACCCCGCTGCAGGTAACCGGGCGCATGCATTTTCTGGTACGATTTTTAACCAAGTACAAGAGCAGTTGAGGTCTTACTACGGCTTCGTTATGAAACTGTTTCACAAAAACTGCATTGCATCAAGCAAAGAGGCACGCAACTTGATTGAGATTACATCGTAACTAGCAGCGATTGAGGTAAAGGACATGCGCTTGTGACTAGAATAACTTGTGGACCTAAGGTATTGAAACACCCTAATTAACTTATCGATTTTTTAATTGACTCCTTGTTAAACATATTCCTTTCTAAATGTGAGCTACTTTTAGTTGAACATTTTGGTTCCACGAAGGAAGGCAGGTATCAACTAGAGTGGAGTTCAGTTGCATATTCGGTGAAATAATTATCCATGATCGGTCTCTCATGATTAAATTCGAGAGAATATGCCATCTACATTTCAATTCTCGATGAATAAACACATCACACACACATTAATAAGAGAATATCATGAGAAATAGAGAACAGAAACACACTGAACATCTACTTTTTTACATCAATACGATTCACAATACGATTCATTTTTTTCACCTTTCTCTTTTTCATACGGTAAATTATTTTCTTAAGGAGAAGATTCAGTAAAAAAATGTATATATTTTAATTATTTAATGTTATATGGCCGCGTGGTCGACTGGTTAGCGTTCACGACGGCAGTACCAGCGTCATAATTAATGTGATGTTGTCATAAGTCTTGTAAGTTGCTGTGTGTAATTTATACGACATTTATTGCAATTTAAGATGGAAAAGAGCTGTAAGCTAGTGTTGGAATTTGGTAAAGCGTGTTAGAAAAGGAAGATGCTAGTTAACGTTGGCAATACACGAATTATGGGATGTTCGAGGATATCCGAACGATGCTTGCAGAATCGGTGTCCACCTTAATGGAGATTTTTCGCAGGCAATTCAATGTTTTCAGTCTTGGGCTCTCATGGGGAGAACACTGGACTGGTAAAAAGGAGGTGGAATCTAGAGTGAAGGAGGGGAGTGAAGTATTGGGTACACCGAAGAGTGTACTGAGCTGTTGAGAGGCCAGTCCTAACTGTGCTCTACAGATTTGAGACTGGAGGAGCGAGAACGGAAGGAAAAAAAAGTGGAATGTAAACGAGTTGAAATGTTTGAGAGGTAGGAATTAAGTATCATGAGGTTTGAAATCAGTAAGTACTTTCTTTCGAAAACAACGAGCCGGGATGGTAAGGCAATAGGACAGTAAAAATTCACGGGTTTTGAGGTGGTTCGGACACATGGGGAGGATGGATGACGGGAGATTGGCGAACAGAGTTTCGGAAATGAAGGTGAGTGGGTAATCCTGGAGGAAGACCGAAATTTGTGTGGATGGAATACGTGAAGCAGGCTTCAGTTAGAAGAGACATCTGTGCGGAGGTAGCGAGAGAGTGTGCAATAGATAGAAGAATGGTTGTGTATGTGGAGAATGATTGTGAAAGGATGAGTTTTATCTCGACCCTGATGCGCTTTCCAGCCATTGGCACCTCAGGGTGAAGTAAGGCACCGAAGAGAAACCAATGGAATTTGTTTAGCCCTGCTACCGACAATAAACAAAAAGACCTCACTCATGATCCCTAATGTGTGTTCTGGTGTCCAGTTCGGAGCCACGTGAGCGTGAGATCTATGTTGTTTAATGGTGCATGTTCAGGAGGAGTGTGTGGTGCGTCATGCCGTAGGCCTTCGCCCTCCTGAGGGATTCGGCCTTTCGTCCGTATCTGTATCTGACTAGCTGTTATAACTCCAACGATCATTCTGTATCTTCAAATTTCATTTAAGATTCCGAACATTTCTTGGATTTTCTATGCTGAAATGTAAATAGATTTTAGCAACATTCATTCCCAATTTAAGAAATGCAATATCCTAAAAGCAGTGACCGTTATATTAAGCGAATAATTCAGTGATTTTCGAAATTTGTCACCTGGAGATGCGTTGGATAATTTATTCATATAGACAAGAACCTTGCATTCACACCCATGAATAAAAATAATTGTCAGCGACTGTCATTGGTGGTCCGTTCATTGTCGAACAGATAAGTACTCTAGGTATATATTGCGAGGGTAAACCTAATGAATAGGACAAGGATACATTTAGTGATACTAACATAATGTATAAACACTGGCTGCCTCTTGTGTGCTCGATCGCGTGACAAGAAAATATTGTTATCAAGATACTAGAAAAGGCATGCGACGACATCGATCTCATTTGAAATTAATTTATCATGATTTTGCAATCATTGAATAGAGTAACATGTCAACGCTCCTATTTACGGTATACATCGCTGATAATTATTCGAGATGAGTAAATCAGATTAAAAATACGTTCATGAGGCATGCCAAATGTATATGATAACATCTGACTATTCGATACAATTTATCGATGTAGGCAGATACCACATCTTTCATTGCATATGTGTGACAATTTTACGATGCTAATGATAAATTTCCTCTATTGTGCTGTTTTAATGTGGGAGGATAATATTTGTATGACATGTTATTCGGCCAATAAAATATATTCATTTCAAAAGATAACGAAGCGTTCAAATAAAAACACGTTAGGTCATTCGATTTGTACCAAACATGATAAATTAATTGCCTTCATCCGACCCCCTTATCTAAACCCCCGAGAGTTAAAATATTCCTAGGCACAGTGTTTCCAGGACACTGTTCATTGACAGGCGTCACTCATTCTGCACTGAGTCATTCCCTACAGAACAGAACAACCCTTTTCGGAACCAGGCATGAAGTAACAAATGATGTTAGATCGATACAACAGAAACCGTGTACAGCATCGCTTCGGTGCACCTGCAGTGGGCCAGCACCGGTGCGGCATTGTAGGGTTAGCTCATCGCATTGCCCCGTGTATTCCTCTCTCAGGTCACTCCGATGCTCCAGCATTTGGTCAGAACCGATGCGGCCCCTTGTATTCCTCTCTCAGGTCACTCCGATGCTCCAGCATTTGGTCAGAACCGATGCGGCCCCTTGTATTCCTCTCTCAGGTCACTCCGATGCTCCAGCATTTGGTCAGAACCGATGCGGCCCCTTGTATTCCTCTCTCAGGTCACTCCGATGCTCCAGCATTTGGTCAGAACCGATGCGGCCCCTTGTATTCCTCTCTCAGGTCACTCCGATGCTCCAGCATTTGGTCAGAACCGATGCGGCCCCTTGTATTCCTCTCTCAGGTCACTCCGATGCTCCAGCATTTGGTCAGAACCGATGCGGCCCCTTGTATTCCTCTCTCAGGTCACTCCGATGCTCCAGCATTTGGTCAGAACCGATGCGGCCCCTTGTATTCCTCTCTCAGGTCACTCCGATGCTCCAGCATTTGGTCAGAACCGATGCGGCCCCTTGTATTCCTCTCTCAGGTCACTCCGATGCTCCAGCATTTGGTCAGCACATATGCGGCATTAGCTGATTGACTCTTACAATTGAGAGCAAAATAATCCAAGCTCAGCCTGCACAGGTTTACTCTGGGTCATCTTCCGCGGTTTGCAAGGAGAACGGAGTGCAGCAGACGGTTGAGGGATGGCTCAAGAAGAGACGATTACTGCTTTGTTGTAACCTTAATTTATTGTTAGATCGGATAAATAATACGGACTGTGGATCCCCCTCGATCTGTGCTGTCGATACTCAGCATTCTACTAAGCTGTATTACGAGTGTAATCCGATCAGGCAAGCGTAATACAGCTTAGTAGCCTCGTGGATTTTCATGTCCCGTGGAACCCAGTCAAAGGGGAAAATATTTAAGTGATGCGATTGCTAACCTGTATGCACGGCTAACCTGTATGAACGTTACGTAAAGGATTCCAACAAATCCGAATATAAGAAACCTTAAGTGATCACAGATTTGACACAGTGTATCGTCGACTGATCGGGAAATCAATTTTTCATAGTCGAGTAGTATCAATATAGATGGTGAGACAAGGCTCAATAATGTTTCGCTTTCAGACGACAATTCTAATTATTAAAAATTCATCACACACTGACATAAAATATGGAATTTACTACATAAATTGGAGAGTTCCCCCATATAACAAAGTTACGAAAGCGACAAAGTGAAAAATTATTTGGGGTTATCATTCAATTCTTCTTGAGATCAATCAGAAGGTTGTGTTACTGATGCAAAATTTCCTCTGTACAATTTATCAGGGAGCTCATATTTCACAAATAAAACGATTAATATTTATTAGATGCCTTAGCAGCATTGCTCATGATCTACACAAAGACTCAGCGTTGAGATAATTAGCCGAACAAAATTTCATTCAGGATATACTCCTAAACAAAATCAAAAACATTAAACAGGACGAATATTTCAATCACATTATGTGATGGTCAACATGATTACTAAAAAAAATACCAATCAGTAGAAAAGAGACTATCGGAAAATTCCAATACAATCTAGAACCTTAAGAAGCATTGAAACGAATGAAAAGGTAATGCACTCAATTTTGAAAAGCGCTGAATTGAAAATGCCTGCGTCAACACGTACATTAATTGGAAGGGGCCACATTATTCAAAACATCTGGATTACACCTCTGCTTGACATACATAGTGTAGATGCCTCCCAATATCTTAATCTTTGGTGAATAATGTACAACCTACATAATGGGTAACTGGACCCGATTTTATTCAACCTAGGATATCGGAGTAACTATAACTAGACCATTCCTCTGTGTGATTGTTTTCCTATATATAATGGTCAGTTGCTGAATGACGTTGGTTAAGATTGGTTTATGAAACGTGAAATTAATATACTTGTTTCTGCCATCTATACCTGCCCTTTTACTTCAAATCTCACAGAAAAATAATACCAAAAAAGGTTGTCCGGTAACAGTACATTCGTCCAAGATCTGTCGGTAAAAAACAGAATATATGAAGTATGCCACGAGCTCTACGAGCTAAATTAAAATTTGGCGTTTTGATTGCAATGATTTCTGAATTTATCCTGCGTGTCTAATGAATGATTTAAAAATAGCACGTTCAAGCTTGTAAAATTAACCCTATCCCCCACAACGCTCTCGATGAAACTATTGACCTCGACTGCCCAGTCCGCTAATATTTATCAACTAATGACTGATACTCCGCCCGCTCCCGCCCAACTAAGTTCCCATTCTCTTCACACAAAAATAGCTGTTTAGACTCCACCCTTGCTCAACGATAGGCTTCGACTACCCAACAATACCCCCTCTCCCCACCTCTCTCTCCCCCCTTCTCCCCACCGATGACTTAGCCACCTATGTGCAATTATAATGCGACATGTTCTATTGAGGCCTTCCAAACAAATCGTTTGGGAGCGAGGCCTGGTGCCAGCATTGGGACGATGGCGGTCACCAGCACTAGTGATGCCGGAGGAAAGGAGGATGGAGGGAGCTAGGAGCGGGGTCTCACTGAATGACGAGCACTAGTACTGTTGATGGCGCGGGAGGGTAGGATGGCAGGATCTAATGCCATCAATAGAACTTTGGTTGACGGGGAGGAAAGGATTGAGGGAACGAATTGTGTCGCTATCTTTGGTAATGATGGAAAAAACATGGCACTGGTGACAGCGAGGGCTGATAGTGGTACAATCACTGTTGAACTATTCAGGTAACCTACTATGTCAGTGTCGTAAGTGGAACTGTGAATAGATAATCGAGAAATATTGCAACCTGGACTATTTAATCTTGCACGACGTAATGTGTCGGACGATAGCCAAGCACTTAGGTTGTTTCGCAAACGTATGCAGGTGATTTATTATACGCCTTAACGTATACAATACATTACTTACAGTGATGTATTTTACACAGATGTAATTTCAAATTTGCAATACCCCTCCAATACTAACTTTTGTTAATCTCGATTCTACATTTTACTTTGTGACCCACTCATTGCGATTTTTGATTCTTTTGCAGTTGGTTCTTATCAATCGGACATTTGGAGATTCTAACGATATTAAAATAGTCTAAATGACAGCACTCGCCTTGAGGTGTTCTACCACCAAACAGCTGAGCAGGCACTGCATGCAGGACGCCAGGCTAGTGGAGCAGAGCGACACTGAAATGGGAAAAGTGACTGTAATACATATATTCCGTGTGATGGCGGTTGTTAATGAAATTTAACAGCGTTCAGTACTATTTATTTGCTTAATAGACGAGGTTATGTCAAAACGTAACTTGGTTGGATGTGATGATAAAGCATTTACAAATGACCATTAATTCGTCTCGTAGTCATCTCATTGCAGTTTATTAGGCAACCCGAACGCTCAATATTTATAATTGGAATCCACAAATTTTTCATCGCAGTTAAATTGATACTATGAGGAGTTAATGACACTATGAATCTAGGACATAGTATTCTAAGATTTGTTCTTTGCTTAGAGAGGTATAGGAACGTGATCTTTTAAGTTCTGATCAAAAATGACATATGACTCATCCCATCCAATGATTATGCATGTTAACCAACATTTATTTCACCACACTCATGTTATAGTAATCTTTGACTAGACTCTTCATTCGAAAAGAAAAACTGTTTCCGGAAATGAACTGTTTCTTTATACTGCATATCACAAAATACTGATGGTAATTTGGCAACCAGATTTCTTAAGATTCAAGTACCTTCTGCTCTGAAGTGCTAGGTAAATAAGATAGTGTTTCAATTACTTAACCTAAGACGCACGAGAGCGCAATCCCGAGAAGAGTATGAGAGAAAAGTTTCTTTTATGCCAATATATCGTCGATACATTTGGCTGAATTGCTGAATAATATTTCGACAAATAAATAGCCCTTCAGCTGGCATTAAAATCAGTTGTTGTTCGCGGATGATGCCAACTGGATAGTTTTTAGAAAATGTAAATTCGGTTCCCTAGGAATTCAGGAGCGTTCGAAGGAATCCAGGCCGGAAATCATTTAGGATGTTGTTGAATAAATGGCATGTACAGAAATGCCTCACCAATTTCATCAAATAGGGTATATGAATAAAACTAACATAAAGAATGTTTGGTGGGGTCAATAATATAAAGTCACTGATAGTCATTTGCATATATACAATCGTAGCTTGTTCATTCAAATTATCAACATATCAGTCATTAATGAATAATATAACGCAGAGAATGTTAGACTTGGATTCGCTTGGATTCCAGCCTACAATGGGTTTCATATTATTAGGCAGATTATATTTATTTGTTCTCCGTAGAAACAATCAATCAAATTTTATTTACATTGTTAACGAGTAATGGTAATAATAATTAATGTGATCTGTGAGTGCCTAATACACCTAATTACAACTTCCTTGAGATGACAGCGCATTTGCGAAAAAAATATAAGAAATTCAACGTCTCAGAAAATTAGGCCAGCATTTAGTTAAATTATTTGTTGAGCTACCATTTCTTGAAATTAGTTAAATGAGTTTGACACATTGCGCGTAGCTTGTTCTGTGTCTATAATTTGATGCTAAAGTTCAAGTTTCATTTAAACGGGCCGTCCGATTTCACGCAACTTTTGTAAAGGAATGCTCCAAATCGACCTTACATGCGTCCTCTGTTCTAGTAGTTGAAAGACATGGAGCATTACATGCAACAAAACACCTTTGCAAGAACGCTAACGAATTCTGATTGGGAAAAAACTTTTCGTAGTGAATCTGATTTATGTCTACTTCTTCGTTCGATGTCATCTTAATGCCTTCCTCATTACTTAATGGGCTCACGACAAGAAAAAATCTCCGACACATCATCTATCTGTTATGGGACCTACAAAACAAGTTGATGTTCTGCGCTGGGCTCCGAGGCTTAGAAAAGGTGCTTTACTCCTGTGGTTCAATAATAAGGCAATAACATTCAACATGAAGTTGGTTTTCAAGCAAGGAATGGCTTACAACGTTCGGCTGAGCAATCGGCAAAGCTCTCACTCATGAAGTCTATTTGGCATGCCTGCTTCAACACAAGCATCACAAGCAATGCTTCAAGTCAAGCATCACAAGCAATGCTTCAACACAAGCATCACAAGCAATGCTCCAACACAAGCATCACAAGCAATGCTTCAACACAAGCATCACAAGCAGTGCTTCAACACAAGCATCACGAGCAGTGCTTTAACACAAGCATCACAAGCAATGCTTCAACACAAGCATCACAAGCAAAGCTTCAGCACAAGCATCAGAAGCAATGCTTCAGCACAAGCATCACAAGCAATGCTTCAACACAAGCATCACAAGCAATGTTTCAACACAAGCATCAATAAACTGATGTCAAAACAGACCGTACAGCCGATTTTTCTCTCATTGGCATACCCATGTAAACATTTAAAATTAATTAGCGGCTGGAAACAATAGTTTTAAATGAGAAATATGCATTTCATGTTGATGTTACAAATTATGTAACTGCTATGTTGACTTTTCTTTGTAACCAATTGTTTCAAAATGAAATTTCTTTGTGAAACAGATTTCACCCATATAAATATATAATTCAAAGTCATTCATTCATTTAATTTCCAATTTTCTGAGTTTTGACTGCCATGCCGAATAATCTGGCACGATAAATCTTACACATATTTAAAAAAAGTAGTTATTTAGTAAATGTTGTACTTTTGTTAATCATCCGTACATTGGTAATAAGAAAAATTAGTACAATGTTTTGTACGAAATTTTAATGAAATCCGTCAAAATATTGATACAAAAATATAAAAGGAGAATATGCATACAAATTTGATCCGCATTTTATTTAGCATCAGTCTGAGCCCAGTATATGGGATGAAAATTTAGTCTACGGTAAATGTTACCAGTATTTCACTACCTCCAGGGCCCAGCAATAGGACTAATAACCCTGACAAACATTAGATAATCAAAATCCAAGCATGATTGTTTTCACCATTTTCATTGGAACACTTTATTGTGGCTGTTTCTGGAACTAAAAGTCCCTACTCACAATCACTGGGCTAAATTCGATTCATGAATGCTAATTTTCATTTGTAATTGGAAGTGATGTCTCGAGCTTTTGCATTACTTCAAGCTCTTAGAACCCAGATGGCATCATAGGAACTAGAAAATATTGAAGGAACAATGTATATTATTTTGCCCAATGTATTATGATACCAAGAATGTTGGTCAAGACTTCTAATGTCACACTGTTGTGCAAAAGTATTGGAGTTTTGTTTCTGGGAAAATGAGAGCTGCATTATACATGAATATAGATCATGTAATATGGTTTGAATTGAAGACGATTTAAAATTATCTGGTAAAAAACTTTAAAAGCAGAAACAACCATTAAAAATGTCATCGGTATTGTTGAATTATGAATTCACAACTTTTTAGCAGTGTTTTTTTTATTTTTCGATATATGACGTGTGCGTCAGTGATCAAATATATTTTGCGAAGTTTCAATGTGGTTTTCATTGAATAGGGAACAGCATATGTCCAGCATACGAGTTGTACGGAGCAAATCAATTTGTTTCAAGTTGAATATGATTTAAATTTTATAGTACCGATTCAGTCATACGTCAAAGGTTTCCAAAAAATCGCCACTAACAAACAAAGCTCTCACACGATGGATACTAAAATTTCGGACGATTTGTCATCGACATTTTATTTACCGTTAAATCTAGAAATTTATTTATGACAAATCTTTTAGATACGAACACATCTGTACTTTATAATCTAAATCGTATTCAACTTAAAATATATCATGCATGCTAAACATTGCATGGCGTTCGGAGTAGCACCAAATTTTTAAAACAACTTTGCGGCACATATTGAACAATTATTTCTAGTTTTGTGTGTACAAAAGTCCGAAAATACAGATGCCTGGTCCCCAAGGCAACGAGAAATGGTCATGTTTACGTTGTTATTTAGTGAAATATATAATGAGGACGTTAAAATTTGTTCGCTGATGCGAATGACTAATGGAGCACATTTTTAGTCAATTGATTTTGTTCATCTCAAACTACTGATTTTTAACTGTAAATGGAGCACATTTTTAGTCAGTTGATTTTGCTCATCTCAAACTACTTATTTTTAACTTTCAGTTGGTGTCTACGGAATTTGTGTACGATTTTTTGAAAAGGGTTTTATGGAATTCTTAAACTAGAAACTTATTTCTGAAAAAAATGTAGAAATAATAGTTTGAAAAAGTAAATAGAATTACAACATTTCATGATGTGAAAAAAATAATATTACATTAAGTCGAAAGGACCTCTTGTGTATATATTATGGATTGTCAAGTTTCAGGAAGTTTGAGAAAATGTCTGACTTATTTCCACATAGGCCAGATGCATTTTAATCGTGTGATTCTGTATAATGAAAATTAGAATTAAAATTGAATTGATCCGCTTCGTGTACCTGTATCAACTTCAAAGAAACGCAACGCCGTTGTCTAGTTGTTTGATGAGTCACGATATCAAAATTTATGAAAATTGTAATAATAAAGAGAATCAATTTTATACCGAAAGTATATTCTATAAATAACTTTCATTTAGCAAATGCATGTATATGACTTCCTAAAATGATCTCCTTATTAAAATATAAGAGTTTTATCACTTGATCAAAATTAAATCCATTTAAGATAATGTTTGGTTTCAAATATTTGCGCTATCGAGGAAGGGAAAGTAATTTTATTTCAAAATTGGTCCCAAACATTATATTTCCCATTGCTGTTATTATCCGCACAATATTTCCAGTTCAGTTGGCGGCTCACTTCGTCCGAATTGCCAGAGGACATCTCGTTCTTCACTAGCACCGCTCCGCTGCCGCTGCTGTGAGTCCCACTGGTTTTCAATTTCCCGCTCGTGCTTTTAATTAACGAAGTTAGTCTCCTGGTCTTGAAACCATTTAGTGAGCCTAAATTTCCAAGCTGAGCGGCCACCTCGACTGAGCTTAGCAGCGCGAGACCCTGGAGAATGTGGCGGGGCTGGGACCGTCGGTGGAATGGCTTTGCAAGCATTTAAATTCCCACACGCAAGTAATCTAACGACTTGCAAATTTTTACCTTCTACGAAAGTTTGTTTACGTAGAAAGGGATGAAAATTGTAATTCACTTATTTCACGAATAAGTATCCAATCGGATCATTACTGACGAATGTGATGCCCGGTGACTATTGATATTTTTGACTAACTCTGCATGGGTCATGCGACTTCCTTTCAAACATGAAAAGTGAAAGTGCTTCTTGTTCATGTTTCTCTTAATTCTATTCCTAACGGCGTTTTCATGTACGCTTTTCTCATGGTCAAGTCTATTGAAGGATTCCTCTTGTTTCAGTGAAGTTGACAATCCATACAAAATGATATATGTTTTAACATCAACATAACATCACTACGGCAGATTACGTCATGGAAATATCTATATTTTCGAAAAGCATGGGTAACAATGTTTCTTGTTTCCATCTTATTGAGAACTCATACGTGTTTTTAGCGCTAACTGTATTCTTGATGTGGTAGATTATTGATTTCGTTAACTAATTAAATAAAATCAACATCAAACGGCTATTTTGGTCAGCATGAACGTTGAATCAGTACAAGTGTTGGCGGTTAACCCGCATTTCATTTATGAAAGAAAGATTATTTATACCAGTGAGACAATTTCTTAAAAGAAGCCGACTAGAGTCGTATAATGTTAACGAAGCAGACCAGATTTTGTATTAAATTAAACTCGTTGTGTCTATATAT
>SDVV010022671.1:0-12897 GCA_016164225.1 Gammarus roeselii | reverse complement strand
ATTCCTTCATAAATAACATAAATCCTGAATCCTTCACTAAATCCTTCACAAAAAATCATATATCCTAAATCCTTCTCAACTAACAAATCACCCTAAGCAATACATTCGATAAAAAAGATCAAATATCTTACCATCCTAATTCCTACACAATTAACATATATCCTAATTCCTTCATAAATAACATATATCCTAATTCCTTCATAAATAACATATAACCTAATTATCGTAATACCTTCACTAAAAGGATACAATCTAAATTCCTTCACAAAATAACAAACATAGAGTCACTAATTTTCCAGGGCGATTTTCGCTCCTATTTTCCAGGGCGATTTTCGCTCCTATTTTCCATTTGCGTTTTGCACCGCCACTTTTCCATTTGCGTCTTGCTCCTACTTTTTAGTGCCGTTCTCGGACACCTTTTCGATTGCCGTTCTTGGACACCTTTTCGATTGCCGTTCTCGGACACCTTTTCGATTGCCGTTCTCGGACACATATACTCTACTGATATCTAGTCATCCATTTCAGAGGTAATCCTCAAGTGCCATAGCTACTAAGTTCTTGCAACAGTACCTCATGACTGACCGTGTAATTCTATTCCTATTTTTAATAGCATCATAAATATTTTCAGACAAATTTGTCAAAGCCTCAACAGTCGAGACATCTTTTAGAAAACCAAACTGGGTTGGAGAAATAAAGGAAAAGTCATGAACAAATTTGACCAACAGAACAGCCATGCAGCTTTCAAAAATCTTGCAAAGAGGCAGAACAGAAATTGGACGGCCATTTGAAGCGTTGAAAGGGTCATCAGATTAAAAAACAGGAATTATCTGGGCTTGCTCTGGGACATCGGCATATACCAGCTTGAAAGGCATTGTTTATACGTTGCATTAGAGGATTAACACTTTCACGCCGAGCAAGTTCAAGTCTCTTTACAGGAAAGGTGTCTCGCTCGAAAGATGTTTGCTTCAGTTTGACAATTATTTTACTACACAGGGCGTATAAAAACTGAGCTTAGAATATCAACGTGAATGTTATCAATGGGAGAATCACGACTCTAGAAAGGTTGGTCACCAAGGTTCTCAGCAATGCTTCCCAAAAATAATTTTCAAGATTTCAGCAATTTGCAAGTCATTAAATATTTCGCTCACACTGTACACTGTTTTCTACTTGAGTTTTTATTTGAAGTTTGTGCTAGTAATTTTTGATGTCTCCAAAATTTTTCACATCGCAAAGCGAAATATCCTAAGATGTAATGTAGTAAGAACGTTTGGTCGCCTTTATCTTTGCTTTGAGTTTTTTTTTGATATGGAGATTTTTTTCGCTCACATAGCGAGTTACAACGTAACTGCCACCCGATGGCCTTTTTTTACCCACGACGCTTATGGGCTGGCCTTTAACCATTTAAGAGACCGGCCAGAATGTCTCACTCGGGGTCAGGGAAGCTTGAACCTACAATCTTCAGCTCCCAATGGTAGTCTGTTGTGAGAAGAGGCCGACACGCTACCCACCCGGCAACCGAGCTGGCTGCTTTCGGTATCTGGCCCAATTTACATAATTTGAACTTCTGCGATTTCATCCTAATTGACCTCACGATGTCCGAAGTAACCCACGGTTTCTGTAAGCGCTTGGCCCAGTCATATTTTATTTTATTTCAAGATTGTACCAATTTAACTGAACAATTCGAACTTTTCTTTACACTAAATATAAAAACTGATTGAAATGTTTCGTTACTCCTTACGAATGTAAAAAAGTACCGGGTATCGGTGTTGCCATTTGGTCATTCAACTCATGTGACGGACTGATGTACACACAGGAGCCTCGTGTAAATACTGGTAGTATTCCTTTTCTGAATGAGAAAAATTGGAACCCTGCTAAATTATATTAAAAATAATTTGGAACTTGTTTTTTAATAATCCCAACACCCCATCAGAAACAATCTTGCATAAAAACCATACTGAAATTCATTGATGCAAGGCTCTCAAATTTTGAGTTTCACGGCATCGTGAGTTCAGAGAAGGTCCCCTTTTCTAGGAAAGGAGGAATAAATCGAATTGATGAGAACGTTTGATGTTTCATCAGTCTTCAGTCGCTTTTCGTTAATCACGACGAAAATCCTAAGTTTGTCTGCCGAAAAAAGTGACCTATCGAAGAAAAACACCCTCTCCATTGTTGACATTCTTGTTGTGTTTGATCGTGCAAGGTGTTTGATGGCTTAGTATCTCATCCCAAGAGCCCCCGGAAGATCCTGGAATTTTCTCGCTCGATTTTGCATGTTTCTATTCAAGAGTAGTGCTTGTCTTCCACATATTGAAACGGAACTGAGGATATTATTAAGCAATGGTGGACTACTGCAGAATACTTCAGAACAAGTGTTGCTCAATTAACATAATAAACCTATTCTATGTAACATTTGAACATATCAGTTTTTGGTATTGTGTATAGAAAGGTATTGATATGTTTCGGTGCAGTGTAACTTTCTCCGACATTTTCCTCGGCATTTGGCCGTAACACTTACGGCGAATGGTTACTCTGCCCCGTATTAGAGAGTGACCGTAAAGCCAGGTATCTTACAGCCAACAACGATCGTTTCCAAACTTGAAAGAGTTTGTCCAGAAAGGTTATCATGTTGTGGAAAAAATTTCTAGCGGCATTTTGTCAAATATAATCGTTGGTTCAGAAGAATTTTCAATGAATATTTAAAAAGAATATCTGGTGCTATTTTGAGAACTCAGATTTCTATTATTCTATTATTCGTGATGCGAAATCAAACAGAGAAGAAGACAAATTCATATCAATGACATTGAGTAATAAATTACATTTGTGACTTCAATATTCGTGCTGTTGTGTTAAGAATTCACTGTCCATGAAACGATCTTACAGAAGCCTTAAAGGCACGTTTCCTAATGCACATTCGCCTTTCCCCTCCTCGGTGCCCAGTTATAATGTAAACTTGTTATTTCGCCCACTTTAATATAAATTTAATCTTTCACAAATTTCAAGACATAAAAGATTGGCGATCGACAATTTCATTCTTTTCTTACAGTGCTTCAAAAGGTTTTTCTGAGTGCTTTATATTTTAACACATACTTTACTTGTATGGACGTCGAAAGTATCTAGTTGACTTTTGAACTTGAGTTACTCTATGCATGCACGAGGCGTGAATCATCAATTACCATTGGAATATTTCCCAATGTGAATACATGATGCATATTTTGAAATGCATATTTTCCCTTAGAAAAAAGGCAATACATAATTTTTTTTCGTATTGGCCGCCAGTTGTAAATTTCATTATTTTCACTCCTGTCCGGTCTACTTTTGTCCTAATAAATCAAAGCATATGTCGGAAATGTATACAGATGGACTTGTTTTCGGTGGCGGCTGTCAGTGCTTATTATAAAATGTCTTCAAACATGGAGAAAAGTTAAACATTCAAACCCCAACGAAGTCCTTTTTGTAAGTCATCGATTAAATGTAGTAAACGAATCGTTGACGTGACTTAAAGTAAAAAAAAATACTTTGTGAAAAAATGAACCCTGAGACAAAACAAAACATTCCCGACAGCCAATTTGTAAACAATGTTGATTTCCAAAATTGCTAAATTGCTCCTCAGTGCAAAATATCGTATATACCAATTAAATACCTAGATTACACTTCTTTTCACTTGCATTAAAACCATCGTAATCTAGAAAATAGACCAACACGCTCGGCGACCCTATAATGATCTTCGTGAGCAAAACATAGAATGTTATTGATACCATTTTAAGGCCTCCTTTCAAGATATTCCTCAGGAGTTTATGTCCACTTTGCCTAGCGTCTCGTTCCAACAACCGCCGGATAAAATCTTTGATGCAATTTCCTTTGGCCGATATTGCCCGCCTCCTCTCGGAAGAGCTGTGCTCTCGTATCGTGAAACGGCAGCCGATGCAATGGGCTTATACAGCCATAGGCATCAATAAATGTCTACCTCAATAGCAACAACAAAATTGCCGTCGCTACAAATGCGCTATAGGGAGTATATCGAGAGGCAAGCAAAATATAACCAAATAAGTGCTAACTAAATCAAATAAAACACTTTCTGAACAGAATTATAATACGCCTTCCACACACAAGTTTTGCTATTTTGTCAAATTTATGTGGCTAATGCACGGATTTTTATATAAAAAAATCTTCGAATAATGAATACCTACTACAATTTTCTGATTCTTCTAAATAAACCAATGATTACGCAGTTGGAAATATAGTGCCTTCTTGTAGGAATACATTTGATTTACATGAGAAAGTCATCGAAGAATTGTGCCCAACACAAACCCGCGCAATAGGATTGTTTGTTTATATGTGTAGGCAATTTCGGAGTTTGGTAGATTGTGTGTTAGCGTCGGTAAAAGTTCTAGGAAAGTCGATGCGAGCAGAATGAATATTGGAGGAAGTTCAGTGTTTTAAGTACCAGGGCTATCATGTGGAGAAGACTGGACTAGTGGGAGGACAGAGATGAGTCGCGAGTGAAGGAAGGATGTGCAGTGTTGGCTGCACTGAAGAGCTAATGAGCTGTAGGACGAAATAGGTTGGAAGCGGCAAGATGATTGTATGAAGGGTAGTTATTCCAACTATGCTCGACGAGGTTGAATGTTTTCGAGATGAAATATTTGAGGGGCATGGCTAGAGAGACACGCTGAGAGACGCGTTCATGAACGACGTTGTCTGAATTAGAACGGGGATGGCAAAGAAGTTAGCGGACAGAGTAGATTCACGTATTCTGAGATGGTTTGGGCCCATGGTGATGATGTGGAGGCTAAAAAATATCAACATATTAAGATCGAACCAATTAGGACAATCTCCGAGTAGCGTCAACAATATTAACGTCAATCCTATTTATCGTCAATTTTCCTCTAATCAATAGATTACTGCATCAAATTATACAATCTCAATTTATTTTGCATCAGAAAATTTACCATCCATCCTAAATAACATCAATTTTTTTAAGATCAATCCTATATAAGGTCCATTTTATAAGCTCCATCCTATATAATGTCCACCTCAAATAACACCAACCTAAATGAACGTCAATTTTCCTAAGCTCTATCCTATAGAACGTCCACCATACACAACACCAACCTAAAGGAATGCCAATTTTTTGTCGGCTCCATAGCCTCCGGTGCCCATCCATTTGACTGACCGCAGGCTTTTGTCTTTCTTTCTTGCTAGCTAAGCATGTTAGATTAGGTTAGGTTAGGCTAGGTTAGGTTAGGCTACTTTAGGTTAGGCTATTCAGTTTAGGCTATTTAGGTTAGTTAAGGTTACGTTAGTGTGATGCCTGAGGTGAGGGAAATGTATGATCGCCAGGGGCTGTGGAGCAACAATCGATCACAGACGGCTCAATTGTAGGACGAAAGCGGACAAAAAGTTGACGTTCTCATAGGTTGGGGCTATTAAAGGTGGACGTTATATAGGATGGGGTTTAAAAATGTGGACGTTATATAGGATTGAGCCTAAAAAAGTTGACGTTTTATAGGAGCTAAAAAAGGAGACTAAATAAGTTCAGCTTGCTCAAGTTGATCCGATACATGGTTGATTCCGATGGGTTTGGCGATAAACAAGGGTGAGGATAAAAATTTGACGTTCATTTAGGTTGGTGTTATATATAAGGTGGACGATTTTTAGTCGTCTCGTGATGATATATGATGTAGGATAGGTAAAAAGGGAAATGAAAGCGGATTTGAGTGGGCGCAGGCTTGAGGTAGAGCGACGTTTGGTTGGATGAATGTATGACAAGTAGAAGCGTTAGGAAGGAGACGTAAGTGTGGAGGTATCGACGAAGCATGCAATGTATAAAGGTGAGTGGAGAATGGTTGTTAATGGGTGAATTTCGACGTTCCGATGTGCTTTCCAGCCCTTGGCGTCTCGTTGAGAAACGGAATGGTTGTGAGTGAGGTAGGGCCTGGTTTCTATGACGCAGCAGGGTAAACTATTTAAAGCTGTCTGGCCTTGCTGCTGACACTGATCTCGGACCTTACTCCTGACCCGAAGTGTGTGTTGCGAGTTCCTTTGGCCGGACCCCTTAGCGCCAATAGGTTAAGTTGGTTAGCGTGTGAGTGATTGAGAGGAGTTTGAGGTGCGACTGGCCGTCGGCCCTCCCCCCTTTCTGGGAGATTCAGCCTTGTGTCGGTCTTTGAGTCTGTTTCATCAAAGAGAAAAAAATCAACATTCACGAAGTCTGTCAAAAATATTTTACAGAAGGTTTATTTCCTCAAAGGCACTCATTGGAATCATCAAATTCAGTGTCCCGTATTTTGAAAAAAAAAACATTAGCTGTTCCAAAAAATCGATTAAATTTTCGCATTAAAAATTTATAGATTTTTTTATGATTTATATAAATAAGGCTCTAGATAAAAAGAAGGATAATGAGAATATACAAATACATCGACAGATGTAAACGATGTTTCTGTAGTATCCTTTCACCGGCACCGCAGCGGCGCAGAGGGTCCGGCTGATACGACTTGATGTCTTATTGCATGCAATTCCACGTCACTTTATGCTTCCTCTTGGCCTAGCGTTCATCTCCGGAATCTTAAGGGAGATCTTTGACGCAATTTCCTCAGCCCGACATTGCACACTTCCGCTCCTAGGGAACTCTTCACGGCATCCTAGCAAGGAGTTATCCCCCAACGGGCGGTACATTAAATGAAATTTATTCGAGTGAATGTGTGCATGTTTCTTTAGCAGGTTGAGTAATTGATTTGATCAATTGTTAGATATTTAAATAGACAGAATTAACTGGACACACTGGCCTTACTGACTTGGGGGAAGGTGTGGACGTGTAAAGGAGGTGTGACGAATATGTGTCATGTGAATACGCTTGAGTAAGATGAAGCGACGCAGGTGAGGTGTGCTTATTATGCGCGAGGTGGGCAGTTGCAGAGGGGGTGTGTTATTATATGTGAGATGAGGAGGCGTAGGATAGGTGAGCCAATTGTGTGTGAGGTTAGAAGGCGTAGGGAGGTGTGGTTTTGTCTGATTAGAAATGATCATATCTAGTGTCTGCTACGAATTATAGATGCGCAGTGACTGCGGTGAAAAATGAATTCACAAGGAAAATAATAAGGTGCGTAGATATGGAGTAGCACAAGAAATCAGCAAATTGTCAATTTGACTACTCAGAAATGTGCGAAGATCAATACGGAGACGAATCAATCGAAAAAATCTCAATTGATTGGGTTACAGGTGTTTACAAGTGTAGGAAGACAACAACAGGCCTATTGGCCCAAATTAGGTTACCTTTTGATAGCAAGAGGGTTATGTGGCTGAAGGTGTGCTAAACAACATGCCTGACCCGAAATATAGCAGTGGTTCCCCAGCCCACAATAATCAAACTAATATGATACGGAATCGAGGTACTGCCTGAAAGTGTCTAAATTGCATTACTGTTTTGGTAGTAATGCTAATGAATAGCTGATGTAGTTCAAATAATGTAAAGAATTGGTGAAAGCTCGGTGAAAACAGGATCGATGATCGATGATAGAGCGGATTTTGGCAGGCTTGACTCATGATGGGTTTGTTGACTCGTCATTCATAAGCGTTAAACGTACATTTCGTCTCCTGTTCTACCACAAACATTTTATGCGCTGGACGGTATGGCCACATCGTAGGCATGTGAAGGACGAGACGACAAACCCATCATAAGTCAAGCCTGCCAAAATCCGCTCTATACTGAATCGTTGCGTATCGTTACGTACGGTTATTGAATCAGGCGTGACCCTTACTCATCTCCATCTCTTTATTATAATGTAATGAACTTTTCAGCTTTATATTCTAAGCATCTTAGATTTTTTTTAATTGTTTATGGGATACATGTTTGTTATGACCCGAAGAACTGCATATGACTAGGCATATTGAGGACGATTTTGTAGCTAAGGTTCAAATTGCAATGTGTAACACCGCCAGGCATATAAACTAGGAACAATGAGGACGATTGTAAATCTAAGGTTCAAATTGCAGTGTGTTAATACCACCAGGCATATAAACTAGGAACAATGAGGATGATTTCATATCTAAGGTTCAAATTGCAGTGTGTTAATACCGCCAGGCATATAAACTAGGAACAATAAGAATGATTTCATATCTAAGGTTCAAATTGCAGTGTGTTAATACCACCATGCATATAAACTAGGAACAATGAGGATGATTTCATATCTAAGGTTCAAATTGCAGTGTGTTAATACCGCCATGTTCATAAACTAGGCATAATGGGGACGAATTTACATCGGACGTTCAAGGTCTAGTTTACCGACGTATTGTTGAGAAGCAAAGGTCAACGCCGTAAACTTTCAATCGTAATGAGGAACAATAACCACAAGAAATATTGATTAATTATGAGAAAATATCTTTTGCTATAGATTTTGCGAAGTGTGACATTCAAAAGACCGAAAATATTCCACTCAATTTCCACGTAATTTTGAAGAACAATCGATACAATGAGTCATTGAAGTAAATGATGCAAAGACTACGTCGATTTTCTTGCGAGTCTTTTGCTAGAATAAAGTTTGTTTTAACATTCCAATAATTTCATCAAACAATGGCTTGTGTTGTGAGGATTCCTGATTCCAGTTTACAATAAAATAAACGCTTTAATCCCTTGGTTTCTTTAATTCTCTAGGATAATAACCTCTTCTCAAGTACCTACCGGATCGAAAACACTTTCAATGAACCCCAAACTTGCGTGGACGCTAGCCTGATTGAAGGTGTTCAGGATTGAAAGAAATTACAATTTACTTAAGTATAATTACAGGTGGATCAATGACAGAAATTTCTGAAAAAAATAGGTATTAGATTTTTTGTCCGCTTGAGCTGTTCATAAGACAGCATTGATAATTAAGTACATTTATAATAAACTTATCAATCGGGGTAGTACAGGATTTTCCCTTTACATCCCGACAATCAAGCGATATTGTTATATGACCCTCTCTTTTCTTAATTGCTCGATAAATATGTCATGACAAACAGAAACGTAACATCGTACGAGTGATTTCTAGAAAAGATAAGTGAAATCAGGTTAACCAATTTTCGTCTTAGTAAGCATGACGTTATATTCTTAACACTGACCAATAATATGAAATACACTGGAGGAAACAATTGCCGCCATCGGAGTGTATACTTCGTCGCAGTGTTTAGCACAAGAGTCACTGACTTTGAAACATTGCAATGACTCATTAAAATGGGGGTGATAGTTAAGTAGGTTCCTACACGTAATAAATAACAGGAAATGTGAGCATATATGCAATAGGAAAATAACACATTGGAAAGGAAATAACGCTGGTGAAAACCAATAGTCGACATGGTCAATTCCTTAAAGCAAGTATTGTACAAAGCAAACACAAAAAGAATGGACATCCTTCCTATTTTCTATCTACGAGTCTATTGCGGAATCAACAAGAATTCCCCAGACAAAACAAAAAAAGGTAACAACACACTTTGCTGACCTAACCATTTCGAGAGTAATAAAAGTAAGGGTCTGTCAGCTTCCTTCCCAGAAGGACGTGAGGAGGCTCACTAATTAGACCTGGGACGAGAAGTTCCGTCTCTCGTCTCCTTATGTCTCGTCCTTGACTTGGACGACAGAATTCCTGACAAATGAGACGACGTTTAGCCTTTGGTGTTTTCTGAGGCAAGGCACTTTCCGTATATTATGGTATTGTGCTTCTAACATTTATTTCTAGCTGATTGACTGAATATTTTCGAAAGTTTACTGGAGAAAATACGATGGTTTAGTGTTAATGACCTGTTTCTTTTTGTATTGAATCAACCTTTATATATGCTGGAATTCTCGTATACCAATACTTCACCAGGTACGAATATCCTAAATTGCAGTCAATAAAATAACAATGAAAAGAGTCACACACAAAAAAATTGTTATACGTCCAAATTGCGTTTTTACACTCGGCCAGAAGATGCCACTACGAGAAGACGACGTACTCCGCCACCTTCACCACTCCATCTGTTCGTTCTCACACATTCAGTAAACACTTTTTATCGTTCAGCACCGGCAGAACAATTCATAGATAAACCAACATTGGATATGTATGCACCTCTGATGTATGGAGGAGGCAAGTGCTTGGTGTTAACGCAGCCGAAATAAAAAAAAATCCCGGGGCAAACACAGAGCTGATCCCGGCGTTGAACAAGGAGTAAGAGCGATGCAGACAAGAGGGACAGAAATGCAGTGCAACCGATCGATTAGTGTTCAATCATATCTTTCTAGTTGTTGTGAGTTGTTTGTGTAGCATGCCCTCTCTATGCATCGTCTCGGTGGGTAACTGCCCATTGTACGGTCACAAGGTCTACCACCCTGTAGGGCAAGTGAGGCAGGAGTGACCGGAATGGCCTATCGTTCTATTCACGACAAAAACATGGAACTGTCGGATTGTAAGTCAAAAGAAATGGAACGCTGTATCATAGAGATCCGTGACGTCATGTAGGAATGCATGTGAAAAGTCGACCCGCTTAAATGTTATACGACAGAGACTCTTGACGTTATGAGGAACTGCATGATAGGAAGTAAAACTCGTCGTTGTGACGAGTCATGACGTCACAAAAATTGTTCCCGACAAAATGTAAAATGGTCGAATTACCACCTAATGAGCAGTGATGATTTAGACCGCAATTATGCTGGGTGTCTAGGAACCGGCTGACATTTCAAACTCAAAGACGTGCGATTTTCCAAAGGTACTTTCCTGTTTTATGGAGTACATAGAGTTACAGCTGAACAACGTTAGCTCTGAACAGTGCGAGACGAAGCGATGGCTGGTGTCATCCTTATCACCAAAAATACGGTTAGTATTTTGATGGGTGGATCAGCATTCAATTTTTTAGTTGCAAAATATAGATCCTTGAATAGATTCCTGCATTAAAGAAAAATAGTGAATCTTTCATGCAAAGGACTGAGTTCAGAGGGACTGCCGACAACTTTGAGGCGTAAATCCTCTTTGGAGCTTAAACCAATCGTGTTCAACATGCAAACCGGCTGCTCGGAGACAATCTGAAATCCATTTCAGTGGATTATGTGGCGCAACAATTATCCTCCTCTATTGATTGTGTAATGACACTCATGTACAATAAAAATTACAATCAACCAGAATTGCGTTAAGCTAGTAAATGAGTGACACAAAACCCGGAATTTTTACCTGCATAAATTCTAAACAAGCTAGAATGAGTCAGCATGAGACATTATGATTCCTTTTTCGATTAAAACATAACCAAATAATGATGAGCCTGTTACCGCATCTCGAATTACTCAAAATTGGTGAGCTGCTTCCCAACAGCCAGTCCTAGAACCAGTTCTCCGATCTCATGATCTTTATAGTCCTCGCAACGGTGCATGCATGTAAAAACGGCAGCGAATGTTCCTTCTAATCTAAGCCAAGCACCGACAATATACTTCTCACTCTACATGAGGCAGTCGTCACCGAGTCAGTGTGATGGGGGGAGCTTCAATTGACCCGGACACAGTCTAGCAGGAGGGTACCCCGGCACCCCCAGACCTCCATGCCCGATGGGGGATAATGGGAATCTTGGTGGAGGTGAAATGAAGAGGAGAGATGCTGGAACGAAGTCCTCTCTAATCTAGGTAAGGAATCCAGTACAATGCAAGAATTGGGTACCAGATAGCTGAGAAGTCCGTTTCCACATGCGAAGGGTATATTACTTTCGTGTAGCTCCTCCCACCCTTTTGTTGAGTGTTGTAAACATTTGTTTCTCAAGTCGAAAGGTACACTATGAGAGACGGTGTTGGGACAACGAGGTTAGACGGGTGTGTGGGCGGGTGGGGTAGCGTTGGAGGTGAGTGTGGAGGCGGGTGTGCCCCAGCAAGGAGGCCCAGCTCTTGTCACCTTAAAGGGGCGCTTGGGCGTGGCAGGAACGATACCCTGTCCTGATGCTGCCACAGTCGACGGCCTGCACCGCTGCCTAAAACAGCCTGACCCTCGACGGCATGAGGAAAGGGGTCTGATGTGTTTTGGGGACGATAGTAGGGGCTAGGCAGCTACCATCTGACGCTGATCGACCATTTAGTAGAGATGATGCTGCGTTAGGTCTGGATGACCCACTAGCTCTAACTCCAGGACGCAACCTTACTAAACTAAGCAGTTCATCTCGACCCCGCATCCATGTTTCGTTGACACTCTTGTTCGTTCGCTTCTGCGACCAAGAAAATAGAATGAACACTTGTTATGGTAAACCCTGAAGATGTTGAGGTAGAAACATCAGTAGCGGGTGAAAATGAGCTGTCAGAACTGGAGTAATATGCAGATAATGTAACTGAAAATTCTATTACGCAGGGCAATAACACTACCCATTATGTGCGGCGGCCTCACTCGGCCGCCGTGGCCGAGTGAGGCCGCCGTGGCCGAGTGAGGCCGCCGTGGCCGAGTGAGGCCGCCGTGGCCGAGTGAGGCCGCCGTGGCCGAGTGGTTAGCGTATCCGACTGCAGTGTCAGCCTCTGGTGCAGCATGTCGCGAGTTCGAGCCTCGGCAGGGACACGGCGCCTCCCCCCTCTGTGTCTGCCTAACTTAGCCACCCCCCTAACTAGGGGGAAACGGCTGTATGTCTATACATGTCTATACATTATGTGCAACTGATTTCAAAGGACTACAAGACACATGCACTAATAAAATGATATGTCAACGCAACTACTACCAAAAGTTTAGACACTCAAACACTCGACACTGTTCATTTCCGGGCGTACAAGGAAGTGTTTTTAGAATTAACGTTTTTAGTTACTTGGAGGAAGTTTCACTTGTAATAGAACCAGTCAAAAATCCTTCGACATGAGGGCTAGTTTCTTTACTATAAAAAACACATCGACAAAGTGGAAATGATTTTTCTTTACATGTATATAGAGGTATATAT
>SDVV010022670.1:0-12898 GCA_016164225.1 Gammarus roeselii | reverse complement strand
GGAAAAATGATGCCTGTATAGCTGAACGAGGAGAAATTATGTCTCTGTGGCAGCAATGAGAAGTTATGCCTTTGTAGCTGCAACGAGGAGAGATGATGCCTGTGTGTCTGCAACGAGGAGAAATGATTCCTGTGTAGCTGCAACGAGGGGAAATTAGGCCTATGTAGCTGCAACGAGGAGAAATGATGCCTGTGTAGCTGCAACGAAGAAAAATGATGCCTGTGTGGCTGCAACGAAGAGAAATGATGTCTGTGTAGCTGCAAAGCGAAGAAATTATGCCTGTGCTGCTGCAACAAGGAGAAATGATGCCTGTGTAGCTGCAACAATGAGAAATTATGCATGTGTAGCTGCAACAAAAAAAAAGATGTCTGTGTAGCTGCAACGAAGAGAAATGATGCCTGTGCAGCTGCAACGAGAAGAAATTATGTTTGTGTAGCTGCAACTAGGAAAAATAATGCCTGTGTAGCTGCAACGAAGAGAAATGATGCCAGCCAGGGTAGCTGCAACGAGGAGAAATAATGCCTGTGTGGCAGCAATGAGGAGAAATAATGCCTGCGTAGCTGCAACTTGAAGAAATGATGCCTGGATAGCTGCAACGAAGAGAAATTAGGCCTGTTTAGCTGCAACGAGGGAAAAGGATGCCTGTGTGGCAGCAACGAGGAGAAAATAATGCTTGTGTAGCTGCAACGAAGAGAATTGATGCCTGTGTAGCTGCAACGAGGAGAAATGAGGCTTGTGTAGCTGTAACGAGGAGGAATGATGCCTGTGTAGCTGCAACAAGGAAAAATTATGCCTTTTTAGCTGTAACGAGGAGAAATGATTTCTGTGTAGCTGCAACGAGGAGAAATGATGCCTGTGTAGCTGCAACAAGGAGAAATGATGCCTGTGTAGCAGCAACAAGGAGAAATTATGCATGTGTAGCTGCAACAACGAGAAATGATGCCTGTGTAGCTGCAAAAAGGAGAAATTATGCCTGTGTAGCTGTAACGAGAAGAAATGATGCCTGTGTAGCTGCAACGAGGAGAAATTATGCCTGTGTGGCTGCAACTAGGATAAATTGATCCGTGTGGCAGCAACGAGGAGAAATAATGCCTGTGCGGCTGCAACTAGGAGAAAAGGTGGCTGTGTGGCTGCAACGAGTCGAAACGAAAAGTGGGATTTGTAAAGGTGTAACATGAAAAAATTGTATCTGTGCAGTTTTAAGGTGATGAAAGGTGGCATTTACAGTTGCAACGAGATAAAGTGGTGCATAAACCGTGCAGTTGGAATAGGTATAAATGGTGCCAAAACTGTGGTAATGCTGCATGTAGCCATAGCTGACATTTTTGTTGAGTACCTGCCAATGTAGATATCATCATGTTTGCAGTTATAGCTATTTTGCATCTTCAGTTATAGCTACTCCGCATGTTTAGTTTTAGGAAAAATATTTTAAGATAAATTTGTAGTTGGAAGAACAAACAGCTGTGCAGTTCGACGTGAATTTGTCCGAGATAAAATTGGGATGGCTTCAACGAGGAAAACATATGCAGACACCGTTCCAGACTATGCGTTCTGGTCCAGCGAATAGGTTCCATCACAGCTTCAATCATAGAGAGCAGATGCCGATAACAATGTTACTAAGAGCTTTTGATTTAACGGAGTTTTAAAAAGTAGAATGGTTATATTGTTCAGGTATAGAAGCGCTCACTTGCTGTTGTCCTTGTACATATGCATCGCTAGTAGAGACGTACATGTTAGAGTATCCGGTGGAATATGAGGCTTAAATCAAATCGGTATAATCAATAAGTCTGACTTCTGGGCAAAGGCAATTTGTTGCTCCCCTGTGGGCAAAGATAATTTGTTGCTCCCCTGTGAGCAAAGGTAATTTGTTGCTCCCCTGTGAGCAAAGGTAATTTGTTGCTTTCTGTGGGCAATAGGTACTTTGTTGCTCCCCTGTGGTCAAAGGTAATTTGTTGCTTCCCTGTGGGCAAAGGTAATTTGTTGCTCCCCTGTGAGCAAAGGAAATTTGCTGTTTCCCTGTGGGCAAAGGTAATTCGTGCTCCCCTGTGAGCAATGGGTAATTTGTTGCTCTCCTGTGGGCAAAGGTAATTCGTTGCTCTCCTCGTTGCAGCTACCCGGGCATCATTGCTCTTCGTTGCAGCTACAAAGGCATGAGAAAAGGTAATATGTTGCTCCCCTGTGGACAAAGGTAATTTGTTGCTCCCCTGTGGGCAATATGTAATTTGTTGCTCCCCTGTGGGCAATATGTAATTTGTTGCTTCCCTGTGGGCAAAGGTAATTTGCTGCTTCCCTGTGGGCAAAGGTTATTTGTTGCTCTCCTGTGGGCAAAGGTAATTTGTTGCTCCCCTGTGGGCAATAGGTAATTTGTTGCTCTCTCGATGACACCTTAAATTACCAGGGTGCTTGTTGGGTCAGTGCCTTGTTACTCTTTCTTTAAAGCAACCTTTTACGAAACCTATGTTCACGACATTTTTACGACACCTTGGTTTACGACACCTTGGTTTACGACACCTTGGTTTACGACACCTTGGTTTCAACCACTGAACTGTTTTCCTGCACGAGGCACGCGACTCTGTTTCATATCCTCGCTAGTGGACCCTATCTCATATCCTCGCTGGTGGACCCTGTTTCATATCCTCGCTGGTGGACCATGTTTCATATCCTCGCTTGTGAACCCTATTTCGTATCCTCGCTTGTGGACCCTGTTTCATATCCTCGCTTGTGAACCCTATTTTATATCCTCGCTAGTGGACCTTGTTTCATATCCTCGCTAGTGGACCCTGTTTCATATCCTCGCTGGTGGACCCTATTTCATATCCTCGCTCGTGGACCCTGTTTCATATCCTCGCTGGTGGACCATGTTTCATATCCTCGCTTGTGAACCCTATTTCATATCCTCGCTGGTGGACCCTGTTTCATATCCTCGCTGGTGGACCCTGTTTCATATCCTCGCTGGTGGAACCTGTTTCATATCCTCGCTGGTGGACCCTGTTTCATATCCTCGCTGGTGGACCCTATCTCATATCCTCGCTGGTGGACCCTGTTTCATATCTTCGCTGGTGGACCCTGTTTCATATCCTCGGCAGCCTTTGTTTCATATCCTCGCTAGTGGACCCTGTTTCATATCCTCGGCGGACCCTGTTTCATATCTTCGGCGGACCCTGTTTCATATATTCGGCGGACCCTGTTTCATATATTCGGCGGACTCTGTTTCATATATTCGGCGGACCCTGTTTCATATCCTCGCCAGTGGAGATTGTGCCTTGTGCGCCATCTCTGCGGTGTTTGATGTAGACGCAGCCTGTGCGCTGCCTAGCCTTCGGGTCCATCCACACTCCCAAGACACCAGAGCCACGACATATACACTGTATTGTTTTTCACGGACAAGTGAACAATCCCCATCATTTCTCCCGTGCAACTTATTCCTGTTCCACATAAGGTTATCCCTGGTTGGTGCGTTCCAGTGTGGCTGAGTGACATGAACACGCTGCAAGTTGCAATGTTCTGGTGTCAACAATTAAAATTATACCGCACGGGTGGCCATTTGTTAACTGCCACACAACCCACTAAGTTAATTCAGATAGCAACAAAAACACCCTACCCCACCACTAAGCCGGACACCCATTTCTCGTCTCCCACCCATATTTTGTATCAACACGCACGTGTCCGTGGGTATCGAGGGTTTTGGACGGTGCGCTGACGCGGTTTCCACTACCGCAGGTGGAAACCGGGGCTAAGCAGCAACAACAACAACGAGGCACACGCAAGGGGATGGGGGGTGATAATCATGCCTGAAATACCTATTTCCTGTATCCTGTTCGTTTTCCTGGTCTGTCTTTTTGCCCTCGGTACGTCTCCCTTTACAATATCTGTCTGTTGGCCCTCTGCTCGTTGGGTGGTGTTCGAGCCTTACTCGACAACGCCAATGTGACCTAATCGCAAAAATTGACCGAACTGTTCTGTAAAACTATACATCACTACAACACCAGGGCAATTAAAGAAACTGAGAGAACGGAATTATTATTTTCCTATTAATTCACACCCTTATTCCTATAATTCCATTCCCTTGTATCTTGGTAACCGATAGTACCTATAATTACCTTCCCTTGTAACTATAATTCAGCACTAAAAGCCGAGTTCACACTCGGCTCCAGAAGATGCTGACTAGCGCACTAGAGATCATCATCAATGATCTAATCCACAATAGCAAAGAGAGATCGAAAACTCTTCTTGTTCCACAGCGGTAGAAGAAATATTACTTATCCACTTTATTCTTTAGCTCTTTCAATTACTATTTAAATGCCGCGATTAGATTAACTTGTTGCGACTCAAATCACAACCTTTGTTGAATTAGTTGTGAAAAGTTATGTTTTTTTTCACTCGCGCTAACTACAAATAAAGTTGCACTCTTTTCTCCATTGTTGCATCCTAAAATCTGGACATTTTTCCTCGACCGGCCCAGCTCTTCGCAGTGTTGCACTTCCTGAAAAAGTAGGCATTTGTATTAATCTACAGCAATTGAAGTAATTACATTTTTCCATCGATTAATACGGGCGATATCCGTTAGGATAGATCGTTTGCCACTCATTTAGGCTTCCAGAAACTGTCCAATAATATGGCGGGGTGACTGTACCAATTGCCAACCTTAGAGCACGAGGCCATTAACATTCAAGCCTCTTACTATTGCGGTACTATATCCTCACCCACCTATTGATTACCTGCCTTCAACTTATTCAAGCAGGCTTGGCTAGCGGCTATTTATCAATGGACCTTCTCGTAAGCCCCCCCCCACGTAGCGGGTGTGATAGAATACTGCTACCGAAACCCTTGCGTGTCGGAGGAGGTGACTAAAAGGGGAGCCCTGTAGCCGGGGCTCAGAATACTGCTACCGCAACCCCTGCGTGTCGTAAGAGGCGACTAATAAGGGGCGACTAATAAGAGATGCTAGGTTTTCCTACCATCTTTAAAATTTCTCCCTAAAAGACGGCAAGACGAGCGGGGGGGGGGAAGAGAGGCTTACGTCTCTCCGAACCCTATTGTTAGGGTCGCTGAATGTGCGTGGTTGTTGTACAAATGTAGCAAAGAGGCGAGAGATTGGTGATATGTTTGTAAGGAAGAAGTTAGATGTGTTAGCGCTGAGTGAGACTAAGTTGCAGGATAATTGCCATGTGAGTTTGGAGTGGTAAGTGGAAGAAAGTCAGGCGTGGATGAAGGTTGGACACGAGAAGGTGTAGTGTTGCTATTGAGTGATCGACTGGCTAGTAGCGTTACTGAATGAAAAGAGGTGTCCTCAAGATTGATGTGGTTGAAAGTAAAGTTTGGCGTAGAAAAATGGGTATTTGTGAGTGCGTACGGACCTGGTAGCGAGAGGAGGGAGGAGGAGAGGGAGCAATTTGAACTAACCTGAGCGAGTGTATTAAGAGTTTTGGAAGTCAATTCAATGTGGTTGTACTGGGTGACCTTAATGCGAGAGTGGGAGATGCAGTAGTGGATAATGTGATAAGGAGGTATGGCGTTCCTGGTAGGAATAACAGTGGAGAAAATCTCATAGGCTTATGCATGGAGCAGGAGCTGGTAGTCGGAAACAGCCTGTTCAAGAAGCGAGACGTCCACAAGTACTCAAGGGTAAAGATGGCCCATGGTGAAGTGGTGGAGAGAGCGCTGATGGATTTTGTGCTGATATCGAGGCGAGTGTTACGAAGGCTGTTAGATGTGCGGATGTTGAGAGGAGATAGTGGAGGAATGTCTGACCATCTGCTGGTGGAGGGAAGATTGAGAGTGGAGCTAGGGTGAAGGGGAACAAAGGAGTGGGAGGAGGAAGAGAGGTTGTAGAAGTGAGTGAGCTATATGAGAAAGGCAGAGCGGAGGAGTTTCAGCGGGCGTTGAGAGAGGAATTTGACAACTTGAGATGGCAGGACCTGCAAGATGTGAAGGAAGATTGGAGACGTTCAGCGATGCCTAGTTGAGATGTTCGAGAAATGTGTGTGGTGTGCGACGTGTGGACGGGTACAGACGAAAGGGCTGCGGGTGGTGGAACGAGGAGGTCAAACTGGCTGTGGCGCAGAAGAGAAGAACTTTTGAGGAGCGGTTGCAGACGAAGTCGGTTGTGGCTTATGACAACGATAAGGAGATAAGTAAGGAAATGAAGCGAGTGGTGAGGAGAGCTAAAAGGGACGCTGATGCCAGGTGGGGCAGACGTTTGTGAAAGAAAGAGGTTAAGAACGTCAGAAAGGGAAAGACCGGAAAGGAGGAGGCGGTGAAAGATGAGAACAGCCAGTTGTTGACGGAAAGGTGGGCCGAGCATTTTGATGAATTGTTGAATGTCGAGGGTGACAGAGGCTGACATTGTTGCTCTGGGTGGCGGTGCGCGGATGTCGGTTTTTGGAGAGAGACTTTCTGCGGATATTACTAGGAAAGAGATGCAGGAGGCGGTGGAGCAGATGAAAGCAGGGAAAGCCCCTGGTTTGGATGGCGTTGCGACTGAGTGCCTGAAAAAGGTGGAATACCAATTGTCGAATGGTTGGTGAGGCTACTGAACATTTGTTTTGTGGCGGGCGTGGTGCCGATTGAGTAGCGCAGTGCCTGCATTGTCCCGCTGTATAAGTCCAAATGAGATAAAAATGAATGCAGCTACTCAAGAGGTATTAGTTTTTTGTGTGTGGTCGGTAAGCTGACCAAAATGATTAGAGAATGTATGGATTGCACAATTGGAGAGGAACAATGTGGCTTTAGGAGTGGTAGAGAGTGTGCCGATCAGATTTTTGCAGTGAGACAGGTCTGTAAGAAGTACCTTGCATAGGGAAAGGATGTGATCTGGGCCTTCATGGATCTGGAAAACGCATACGACAGGATTGACAGGGAAGCGCTGTGGAGAGTGTTGCGTTTGTATGGAGTGGGCGGAAAGCTGTTGAAAGCGGGGCAAAGTTCCTATGTTGGCAGCCGAGCATGTATCAGAGTGGGAAGCGAGGCGAGTGATTGGGTCACAGTGAAAGTGGGTCTGAGATAAGGCTGCGTGATGTCTCCTTGGCTGTTCAATCTCTATATGGATGGAGTGGTCAGGGAGGTGAACGCGAGTGTGCTGGGTCGTGGCATGGAGCTGTTAAAAGCGAATAGGCGGAGTTGGCAGTTGAGCCAGTTACTGTTTGCGGATGATACGGAGAAGCTATGTAGGCTGGTGTCTGAGTTTGGCGGAGTGTGTGAGAGGAAGCTTCAAGTGAACGTGAGTAAAAGTAAAGTAGTGTGCTGGGTCGTGGCATGGAGCTGTTACAAGCGAATAGGCGGAGTTGGCAGTTGAGCCAGTTGCTGTTTGCGGATTCAGAGGAGAAGCTATGTAGGCTGGTGTCTGAGTTTGGTGGAGTGTGTGTGAGGAAGCTTCAAGTAAACGTGAGTAAATTTGAAGTAATGAGATGCTCGAGGACTGCCGATGCGAGCAAAATTAGTGTCCTCCTAAATGGAGAGTCGTTGGAAGAAGTTCAAAGTTTTAAGTATCTAGGTTCCCATGTGGAGAAGACTGAACCAATGGAAACTGAGGTGAAGTCGCGAGTGAAGGAGGGGTGTAAAGTGTTGGGTGTACTGAAGAGCGTAATGAGCTGCAGGACGTTGGGGATGGAAGCTAAGAGAAGGCTGTATGGGGGTGTCGATGTCCCAACTGTGCTGTACGGAGCTGAGACTTGTAGGGTGAGAGCAGAGGAGAGAAGAAGGTTGAATGTTTTCGAGATGAAATGTTCGAGGAGCATGACTGGAGTGTCGCTGAGAGACAGGTTCACTAACGTCGTGGTTCGAATCAGAACGGGGATGGTGAAAAAGTTGGAGGACAGAGTTGATTCGCGTGTTCTGAGATGGTTGGGGCACGTGGTGAGGATGGATGAGGGGATATTGGAGAAAAGGGTGTGGAAGGCAGAGGCGAGTGGATGTAGGCCTAGAGAGAGACCGAAGTTTGGATGGATGGTGGGAAGCAGGCGTTAGGAAGGAGAGACCTGAGTGTAGAGGTAGCGAGAGAGCCTGCACCGAATAAGCGTGAGTGGAGAATGATTGTGAACGGATGAGTTTTGATGCTGCCCTGATGTGCGTTCCCGCCCTAGGCACATCGTTGAGAGACGGGATGGTCGTGGGTTCTCCGCCCACGACCATTCCGGTCATCATGACGCGGCAAGGGTAAACCAGTCACACCGTCGGGCCCTGCTGCCGACACTGACCTCGAACCGCACTCATGACCCGAGGGTGTGTTGCGGGGTTCCCGACCGGACACTTTTGCGCAAAAGAGCTAAGGTGTGCGAGTGTGAGTGTATGAGAGAGTGAGGTGCGTCTTGCCGTCGGCCACCCTCTTGCTGGGGGATTTCGGCCTTGTGTCTGTATCTGTATCTATAATTCCATCCCCTTGTACCCATAATTCCATCCTCTGGTAACTATAGCCTCATTTTTATAGTAGACTCTTCCTTTCGCCACCAATTGATGCCGAAACGCTCTACTCTCGCACGAAGTGGGACAAAAAATACAGTAAAGATACATTTAGTGTCTAGTAAAATTTATGAAGTATTTTGTATGAAATGTCCCTGCCTAAATTGGACCAAGTAATAGAAATATGTATCTAGATGCAGTATCGTGCCCTGCAGTGCCTGCAGGCCTCTCGAAGTTTGCATCTCACTGGAGTATTTCCCCACCCGGTGAACATCAATGGAGGAACATCAACGGTTTAGCGGTTAGCCAACGACAATCTATCGACCATTTTAGCTGTATCCTCCTTCTAGCGACCCTGTGGGGAAAGACGCCATCACCGTATGCTGGTCATCTAGTATAAAAGTGACTAATCTAAGATGATTAATTCAACTTCTCCTGTTCTCAGGACTCACGCTTCAACCACGACGTGGACGCCATGACCGGCTACACCACGCGCTCGCTGCTCTGCATGCCCATCATCGACTCCAGTGGGGAGGTGATAGGCGTCGCACAGGTTAGTAGGGAGGGAGGTGATAGGCGTCGCACAGGTTAGAAGGGAGGTGATAGACGTCGCACAGGTTAGTAGGGAGGTGATAGGCGTCGCACAGGTTAGTAGGGTAGGTGACATGCGTTGTGCAGGTTGTTGGGGCAGGTGATAGGCGTCGCACAGGTTAGTAGGGAGGTGATAGGCGTCGCAGAGGTTAGTAGGGAGGTGATAGACGTCGCACAGGTTAGTAGGGTAGGTGATATGCGTTGTGCAGGTTGTTAGGGCAGGTGATGGGCGTCGCACAGGTCTGTGTTACAGTAGGTGATATGCGTCGCAGAGGCTAATAGGGAAGGCGATAGGAATCGAAAAGGTAAGCAGGGGTCATGGTAGGTGTCGCTCAGGTAAGAATGATTTGCAATTAAACGGGCTCAAGCCAGTGTGGAGCAAGCATGAATTCGAAGAGGTAAAAATTGCAGGCAGTCAAAGTTTCAAGTATAGAATTTTTGCATCTGGTCAATTAGTTTGGTTTGCTATGTGAGAGCATTGAGGGATGGCAGAGCATAGGCGAACGAGAGAACATACTTTAATATGCTACAAAGAAGTTGCCACGGCTGTTTTTGCTGTCAGTCGGGATATCTCAACCGCCACATAAGCCAACGTCGCAACCGTATTTGGATCAAGTACCCAAATCCGTCGGCGGATGCAATATCCAAACCCAATACCGTTAGCAGATCTAATATCCAAATTCACGACCCTCCCCGGATCCAATATCCAACACCCCAACCCAATCCAATGTGCCGGAGTCCTTTGATGTGCAAACCTAGTCCTCTCGAATGCCTGAGGTCTGTTGCCGGCTGTGGCAGGATCCTCTCTCCATGGCTGATAGCTCATCAGCTTCAAGGCTCCCAATCCCTCTATGGATTGGCTGTATGATGGGTTGTCTCTTGCGTGCCCAATCAAAGAGACAGTTGGCAATGTATGTTCTGTGGACGACAGTAATCGGGACCTTTCGCGTTCTGTTTCCGGTATCCCTGCATGAAAATTGCATGTTTTGAATGTTTTTCAGTATGCATATTCATGTGACTGTTTCTTCTTGGTCTTGGGGAAACAGCCCTATATGTATACATGCATAAAAACGCACAACCTCAATAAAAGAATATTGAAAACAGAACGCTAAAAGGCCCAATTTCTGGCTTATGTAGTACATGTTACTGTACCGTCATGCCGACGAGAACAGGAATGTTTCAACAGCACGCATAGTTGCCGAGGTTGAAGTGAAGCCAGAACCTATACATTTGACGTTCGTGCTATTTTCTTGTTCGATATGTGTGAACACATGGGAAAATATGCTTCTGTATAATTTTTCATTACCTCCCCAATCGATGTATAACAGTTAGTGGCTTTGTATTTGCTTTCAATAAACGCCTACTCCATTCTACTTGCGACTTTTTTTGTTATTTCCACGAGGTAACAGTAAATATTGGTCGGACTTGTAAAGTGAAGTAAAATGCTTGCCCAATCCTGTGACTGGTCAGTGGACTGTAGCATTTACTGGCTTGTCGTAGAATGTCTCCAGTCTCTGACTGTTTTCTCCCCATCTGTGACCGTTATCTCCCTAAAGATGCCGTGTAGTTATCGCGGAAGAACCCATCTGTGACCGTTATCTCCCTAAAGATGCCGTGTAGTTATCGCGGAAGAAGGCTGGTTCGAGTGTACACCTCGCTTTGGAGTACCTGAAAAATAAAATCCGTTTATGGTTTATCGTGAGCAAAAAAACAAACCATTATGTTTCGGAGAATAATTCGTGGTAATATAAATGTTTGGAGCATTATAAATAGTAACGATTTCAACTCCTTTATGAGCAATGGCATGCATCGTCGCTCTTTCGCATTAAGTTATCCATTCATATTGGGGTGGATGGATGATTACTCATTTTATTGATCATTAACGCTATATTTTCGTATTTATTATTTTGTAGGCTCTAATATTTATTCGTGCCCTATTTTCGTGGTGATCAAATCTGGATTAGTTATATAATTATTTATCGTTAGACGTCTGTTAAACGACCTTTTCTCCTCTGTTAAACAACCTTTTCTCCTCTGTTAAACAACCTTTTCTCCTCTGTTAAACAACCTTTTTTCCTCTGTTAAACAAACTTTTTTCCTCTGTTAAACAGCCTTCTCTTCTCTCATATATCGCAGGTAATCAACAAGAAGGACGGGACCTGCTTCACAACGGGCGACGAGAAGGTGTTCGAGTCCTACCTTCAGTTCTGTGGCATCGGCATCAAGAACGCACAGCTTTACGAGCGGTCCCAGCTCGAGGTCAAGAGAAACCAGGTAAGTTGAACACCTTTATTATTTACTGAAATAATGCAGCATGTTGACGGTCCAGCGTCTTTGATGTTCGGCGCTGTCACTTCAATTTAATCCGGTATAACCGGGTTACAAGGAAATTGACTTGATCACACTAAGAACCCTGGTTTAACTCATTTAAGTACAGAGCTACCTGTTGTGTTGGAAATCCTATTAAAAAAGTTGCAGATAATTATTTTCTTTTCATCTCGGCCGATCATTTGCTGATGATGGCGGCATCAATTGACCTTCCATCACAGTTGCAGTTGATTGTTAGGTTCTACATACACCCTTAATGACACACCAACTGATCACTTACTGATAATGGCGGCAATAATTCACCTTTCATCACAGTTGATGCTGAATATGGTGGCAATAATTCACCTTTCATCACAGTTGATGCTGATAATGGCGGCAATAATTCACCATTCATCACAGTTGATGCTGATAATGGCGGCAATAATTCACTTTTCATCACAGTTGATGCTGATAATGGCGGCAATAATTCACTTTTCATCACAGTTGAGGCTGATAATGGCGGCAATAATTCACCTTTCATCACAGTTGATGCTGATACTGGTGGCAATAATTCACCTTTCATCACTGTTGATTCTGATAAAGGCGGCAATAATTCACCTCTCATCTCGGTAGTTTCTGATAATAGTGGCAATAAATGACTTTCCATCCCAGTTTACGTCGAGTGTTTGATCCAACATACTCCCAAGAAGGCGCACCAACTAGATTACCCATATATGAAGCGATGCCAATTACGTACCATAATCTGTGCATTAGGCTCTGGTTTTCAAACTCCTCATTCCCAATTTCGCTGGAATAAACAAACTGCAATCGTGTATTTAAACAAAACGCTGCTATGTGTAAATAATGCACCTACCTTAGGTTTGTGTTTTGAGGCGTTTTCTTTGTTATGTTTTTTTTTCTTGGCTGTGAATCTTTGCTCTCGCTCTTGATTCATCTAAAACATTGGCTGGCCGTATGTGAGTTTTTGTTCGCTCGAATGTCTTTTCCTGACGTGTATCTTTTGTCCCTTCTATCAGGTGCTTCTGGACCTGGCACGAATTATCTTTGAAGAGCAGAGTACAATAGAACAGATGGTGTACCGGATCATGATTCACATGCAGAGTCTACTTCAGTGCGTTAGAGTACAGGTGAGACCACCTAGTCTAATATAGTGCATCAGAGCGCAGGTGAGGCCAGAGTCTGCTACACTGCGTCAGTGCAGGTGAGGCCAGAGTCTACTACAGTGCCTCAGAGTGCAGGTGAGGCCAGAGTCTGCTTCACTCCGTCAGCGCAGGTAAGGCCAAAGTCTGCTTTCCTGCGTCAGAGCGTAGGTGAGGCCAGAGTCTGCTACTGTGCCTCAGAGTGCATGTGAGGCAAGAGTCTGCTGCAGTGCGTCAGTGTGCAGGTGAGGCCAGAGTCTGCTACAGTGCGTCAGTGTGCAGGTGAGGCCAGAGTCTGCTACAGTGCGTCAGTGTGCAGGTGAGGCCATAGTCTGCTTCAGTGCGTCAGTGTGCAGGTGAGGCCAGAGTCTGCTACAGTGTGCAGGTGAGGCCAGAGTCTGCTACAGTGCGTCAGTGTGCAGGTGAGGCCAGAGTCTGCTACA
>SDVV010022669.1:0-12898 GCA_016164225.1 Gammarus roeselii | reverse complement strand
GTTCCTCTGTCTCCTCTATCACTCGCTCACAGGCTCCACAAGACCAGGTCATTCAAAGGTTGGCAAATCCGTTCCTCTGTCTCCTTTATTACTCGCTCACAGGCTCCATAAGACCAAGTCGTTCAAAGGTTGGCTAATCCGTTCCTCTGTCTCCTCTATCACTCGCTCACAGGCTTCACAAGGCCAGGTCGTTCAAAGGTTGGCAAATCCGTTCCTCTGTCTCCTCTATCACTCGCTCACAAGCTCCACAAGGCCAGGTCATTCAAATGTTGACAAATCCGTTCCTCTGTCTCCTCTATCACTCGCTCTCAGGCTCCACAAGACCAGGTCATTCAAAGGTTGACAAATCCGTTCCTCTGTCTCCTCTATCACTCGCTTAAAGGGTCCGCATGCATGGTTTAGCCCTTAGTTCCCTGGCTCAGAAGCTCCGCTGAGCCAGTCAATTCCTGTCACACTCTCACTTACTCACAAGCTCTGCTTTACCAGTCGTTCCCATCATCTCTCTGCTTCTGTGTCCGTCTTTTACAGGCTCCGAAAGGCCGATCCACCCCTATATCCCCCTACTCCCTATCTATTAGTTACAGGCATGACCGATCGAGCCTTATGCCCTGTTAACCGTCACTTACAGGCTACACTAGGCTGGCGTATCCCTCTATCCCTTTGTGCCTTCATCCGTCATTCATGGGCTCCGCCTGACCGGTTTTTCACCCTATCCCTCTGCTCTTCTAACATACTTCGCAAGGCCGGTCTTTCCTGCTGCCCCCCTATTCATCACTTACAGTTACCGCAGGGCACGTTCATTCCTTTATCCCTCAATTCCTCTCCCCCAGACTCACAGGCTCCGTAGGGCCGTTGCCTGTGAACACAGCGAAGGCGGCACCGCACGCACGGAGCTGCGGTCGATGCGAATGCTATCGAGAGCAGTCGACCCGACGAGCCGAGGGAAGTCGATCAGTTTCGACACCTCCTGTAGTTGGCTAGGGGAAAACAAAACAATAAGAGAGAGGTTAAGGTGAATGTTTGATAATAAACATATAAGAAGTCGGTGGAGGAAAAACTTCAGAACAAATAAGTAAAAAGAAGGTTAAAGGTTTAGGCTGGGTAATAAATACAAAATAAGACGATTGATGGTTGATGCTGGTGAATCAGTACATATTAAGGGTGTTAAAGGCTCATGTTAAGTGGTAAGTAGGTACATAATAAGGGGGTTAAAGTGAATGTTAGGTTCAAATGATGCTAATTCGGCTACATGTAAGGGCGAGAAATAAATACATAATATGCGGTGAAAGATGAATGCTGGGGAATAAATTAAGAAATGTGTCGGAGAAAAGTTATATGGGATGAATAACGATGAAACTATAAGAATGCGGCTAAAAAGGTTTTCTAGACGGTTACGAGATGTTGGGCTGTTAAAACTTTACTCGAATGAGGTAAATCAAATAAATAAAGTGGCCGTGTTTCTGTTCGCATTGAAGGGTTGGTGGTAAAGAAAATAATAGTCAAAGGATCTCTCAAATAACCATATAAATTAAAACCTTTAAATTCCTTCATTTGGATATGTAAATACACCATGTATAAGCCATTCACTTTTTATTCCGAGCTTCCATTATTCCAGTCATGCTCTGTTTTATGAACAGGTGATATGGAAATAACATTTAACTTCATTGCTTGCTTGTTTGATCAATTGCAAGCGAAGAGAAGGAGGAAACCCCAACCAGACAGCATCCACCTGCTCGCGAAACACGGCAGCTACTGTTAGACGACTTTGTGAAACCGGTGGTTCAACGCTTTGGGTTTACAATGGAATTTAGTAAACTTGTCATTATGCATTTTATTTTGAACTGATTCTGCTTATTTGTAGGAATTTGGTTCCATTTGTCATTATTTGTAACGCACGATTGTATTGTTGTTGTATGACATGACATAAGCTGACTAGTTCATCAGGCATATCTTAACCGGGTCGTCCGTCATCCTGGCACCAACACCAGATCAGGAACAATATAATTTGTATGATACCTTCCCTAGGGTTCATATTCAACATTAGAACCTGAGAGCATAAGGTTTAAGTTTATTTAATCATACACACTTTCTATTCTATCTCCGACATTACGGAGACAAAAATTGCATACCATGAGTGTTTGGCTGAGTGTCTCGGCTGTTTTTTTTTTAAGGTAAAAGTGAGACTAGAACATAGAAACAGCGAAAGCATAATCGATGAATTTAGTATTTATATTCTACAACCATCACTTGCATAATTTTATAACTTCATCTTACATTGTAATTATAATATAAATCCATAAATTCACAAACCAAATGTCTGATTTGCTATTTCAGGCTGTTACCGCCCGCCCCAAAACACGTTCGTGACAGGACGGCAGACACTCACCACACTGCGCCAATGCGTCTGTTCAGACACCGTATTCACAGTGCTGGATATTTCGCCTTTCTCCTCATGCAATCGGTTTGTTTCTGGGAGAATTTGTGTAGAAGTGTTCATTTCAGTGCGAAGTATATTATACTATGGGAAATAATGATGGCTAAATCTAACTGGGCGTATTCAAATCGTACAAAAGTTTTATTTCAATAGTGCTTCATATAAGTTGAGTTCACGTGCAACTATAAATAATTATAAGAAATGGAGGGAATTACTAGCCTGGCAGTTTTATTATTTATTTGGCTCCTCGATATTACGGTTTATTTGCCCCCCGTCCGTACTAGCAATTGACTAACTTATAAAGCCAATTGATTACCTTCGTTCTTGAATGTTTTGGAATGAACAAGCACGACAGTTTATCATGAGCTAAAATGCAGTATATAACTTGCGTACACGCAATGATTTCTTCTTGTACCAGCCAAAGACACTCTTGAAGCCGAAATTGATATACTCGTTTCAAATGACAGTGGTAAAAATAATTGTGTCTATTTGTTTATTATTTTATAATAATGTTAGATACAATAACCCAAGAGATGAAGGAAAGTCAACAGCGATCACGTGTTACTCCCTGTTTGCAATTAATGCTTCTGTTCCCCGCCAGGTTTCGGCACAGGGTTGCTATTTGCCCTGACTGCAAAGCCTTGGTGACGAACCTCTAAACAATGCCGGTGAGATGCGTGTCAGAGTTGGGACGGCTATTCCTGGAATGCTGGATGCTCTTCCAGAAATAGGAACTCGCCATGGGCAGTGTATTGCATGGATGGGAGGATTATCAGGGAGGCGCCAGGAAGTTTGAATTAGAGTTGGAGAAAAAGGAGCAAGGTGGAACAAAGAGGAACAATGGCAGCGTCTTGAAATCATGAATGACGCGCTAGTAAAAACAGAGATAAAACAGAGACAAAGCGTGGCGGCAGATGTTGAGAGATGGAGAGTGACTATAAAAGATGACACCCGGAAACCGAAAGGAACAGTAAGGAAAAGAGAGGGAAGACATGCCCATTTCTTAGGCATAATGGGGTAATGATAAATTTGTTTGTGAAACGGGTGATACATTAACGTGTACGAAATAAAATTAGAAACTAGTGATAATTAACAAATTTTAGCGTGCTTCTCCCGTACGCAATATATATCAAACTTTCCGGAGATGGATATCGACGGTTATGAACGGATCTAATTGGAATGCGAGTAGGCTGCGCAGTAGCGACGCAAAGTTACTTCCTACGCGGGATTGAGATGAGTGCAAGTGCAACGTGACCCAAACATGTCAGCTCATTTCTGCTGTTTAAAACTTGTTCTACTTGACCGACTAAAGAAGCTCCGCAGGTGCGGCGGTCCATACCGCCTTCCTCAAGCTAATGAGTTCGGGATATCACACCACGCCGACGGTCCTTCAGCAGGCAATAAGAAATGCAACAGAAAGAAATATACAAAAATACATTAAGTAAGTTCTATAAATGAATTGTGCTGAAGAAGAGAACATAGAGAGACCAAACAAATAATACATGAATAATCTAAACAACGAAGAGTCACGTGCAAGGAAAATTCTGAAATTTGCAGAAAAAATGCGAGATGAATCATCGACGGAGTGGAGGGGCAGCTAGACTGAAATAGATACTCAAACGAAAGACAGTTTATGGCAAATGAAGGGTAATAATTGAAACGGAAGGCACCTTATGGTAAGATATGGTTGTAAATGAACGAAATGCACCTTATGGTAGGGGAAGGGTAGTAAATAAAACTAAAGGCACCTGATAGTAAGTGAAGGGTAATAAATGACAGAGCATCTCGAAATAATCGTACCATCTCATCGAAAAAAAATGAGATGATACCACTAGGTCAATGTCAGTTGGGTTATAGACGCCTGGATGATGGGACTTGCATGATGCTGTGTGAGATGATACGACGTCAGTAGGGTTATAGACGCCTGGATGATGGGACTTGCATGATGCTGTGTGAGATGATACGAGATCAGTAGGGTTATAGACGCCTGGATGATGGGACTTGCATGATGCTGTGTGAGATGATACGACGTCAGTAGGGTTATAGACGCCTGGATGATGGGACTTGCATGATGCTGTGTGAGATGATACGAGATCAGTAGGGTTATAGACGCCTGGATGATGGGACTTGCATGATGCTGTGTGAGATGATACGACGTCAGTAGGGTTATAGACGCCTGGATGATGGGACTTGCATGATGCTGTGTGAGATGATACGAGATCAGTAGGGTTATAGACGCCTGGATGATGGGACTTGCATGATGCTGTGTGAGATGATACGACGTCAGTAGGGTTATAGACGCCTGGATGATGGGACTTGCATGATGCTGTGTGAGATGATACGAGATCAGTAGGGTTATAGACGCCTGGATGATGGGACTTGCATGATGCTGTGTATTTAAGATTTGCAAAATTAATGATGAACGTGTCACTTTCCTAAGGCACACTGTTAAAACCACGACCCCTCCAGCGCACGCCGGTAACCTACTTTCACCCAGGGTTTTATGCGCGCTAAGAAAAACGAGTAAAGGAGCGTGTAATCTTTCTCAATTGCACCTTCCATTACCCTGTGGCTGAATGATTTACACGCGCCACTCTAAAGTGACTTGCTACAGTGCAGTTTGTGAAGACCAGCAACGGTACAGTCCGTGATGACCTGCTACGGTTAAGTCCGTGATGATCTGCTACGGTACAGTTCCTGATGACCTGCAACGGTCATAATCCTCTCCAAGTCGTCTTCTGTTCACCCGCAAAAAAATGCAAAAAAAAATACAGCGGAGATAATTTCTGCTACCTCCAATCGTGTTCCTCGTTCAAATATGCTATAATAATATTTCAATAATACTATAATATATTATCATCCAAACCCATGATGGAAAATGCTGTGAAATCAGGCATGGTAGGTATTTCAAATAAGGTTTAATTTTAGCAAGTCTAGATTACGATTAACGAATCAATTGAAGGCGCCCGTAACTCATTGTGCCTGAGGACAACGTAACTTTCCAGTAGGTCCTCGACCACGCCTGCAGCCATGCCCACCCGTAAATTAGCATGGTAGTTCTAGCAGTGTGGGCTGAATTAATATCACCTTGAACCAACTAGAACCTCATAATCTTTATAGGGAACAACAAGTAGAAAAATCGAGAACAACAAAGAAACTTCCCTGTTTCTGACGCTCCCATCGTCCATCACGCTGTTCACTTACATGCTACTGAGGGATGGAAGACCCTGGAAGGCTGTCTGATGGACGCTGACCAACGGGTTGCCGTGCAGCGTTACCACCTGAAGGTTGCGTAGCCCACTGAACACTCCTGCGTCCAGGCTGGTGATCTTGTTGTTGCTTAGGAGTCTGAAAAAGTTGCAATGAAATTTGAGACGCTTGAGAAAGTGTTGAAGTAGACATGGTTGAGACGGTTTGGCGTCGTACATAAAGGATATGTGGCAGTACATCACAGGTAGTGTTGTTTGGCTGCGGAGATAGAGTTTGGCTATATGAAGAGAGCATAAGATGCAGCCCACCAGAGGCATTTATACAGGTTTGTTGTAGGCAGGAAGGTGGTGGGGAAATTAAATTGTAGCAGTGAGAAGACTAAAAATAGATAATACAACATCTAGTAATAGTAATATACTACTCATGAGCAAAACTGATGAAGAAACATGTTGACGTTGGAGGTTCGACAATGAGTGGGAGACAAAATGGCAACTAAAAAAATATGAGATGGACACTCATTATATGCATAGAGTTGTAAAAAATATTCAACCAATGAGCTCAGCTATGATAGGCAACCAATGAGCTCAGCTATGATAGGCAACCAATAAGCTCACCTTTGATAGACCACCAATGAGCTCAGCTATGATAGGCAACCAATGAGCTCAGCTATGATAGGCAACCAATGAGCTCACCTATGATAGACCACCAATGAGCTCAGCTCTGATAGGCAACCAATGAGCTCAGCTCTGATAGGCATGGTGAGGAGGAGGATATTGTCAATAGACTATTGCCATTTGATGGGGAGAGACTTCATAGATTTGGGTCGCGGATTTATTCAATTCATGGAAACTGGTCAAGGTCATGAATCTAAAGCAGAAAGCCTGTTGTTATTCAGGGTAAAGTAGCGTTGTAAGAGTGATTCTAACACACCGATTTGAATGGTTTGATCGGTGCATCATGGTTTAGATTTGACACAGCATTTATGATCCTACTGAAATTAACTTTCAACTTGAATGTGTGACAGACTAGAACAGCAACATGTTTTGTGGGTCCATTTCCGATAGCTCTTATGTTTCTTCCTTTTCTCAGAGTGCGAGCAGCCGAAGAGATTTGAGAGTCGACTATGGAACCCATTTTCCCCACAGGCTAGGGGTGACTCGTTGCTAGGAGTGACTCGTGGCTAGGGGTGACTCGTGCTGTGGAGCACAAATGAGGGATGATGTTGACCTGTTTCAAAGATTGTGGAAGGAAGCAACGAAACAAGCAGCTGAAAACGGTTTTCATTATTCGAATAATCCTTCTTTGTTATTCGGTATCAAAGATCTCATGAGTAATAGAGCTAAAATACTAGCACTCTCAATAGGAAGCATATTAATGGGGAGTAACCCAAAAGGAGCAACGGCAAGAATAGGTACATTGTCAATCTTGACCCACACAACTCTGTGATAGGGCCCCTTCCATTGACTGATACCGGAATATTAGTCGTCTCCATCAACTTCGTGCTAATCTATAAGTGGATAGCGATAAAGTTGGTCAGCCAATAATTTTTATTTTTCCGTCTAGGAAACGTATGATAAATTGAATTCTTCATAACTGTAATCGAAAAGTTCGCCGGTAATGTTGTGTTTCAGAAATACAGCTTTGATTGTCGTTTTTAGGTTTACCTGAAGGTGGAATTTTTGTAAAGCCTGGAGCCTGGGTCATGTGGCGCCCACACGCAGAGAAGACGACAATATTCATGGGTTGTGCTAAGGCCACACGCAGAGAAGACGACCATGTTCATGGGTTGTGTTAGTGCTAATCTTAGAAAAGACTAACAATACCGAAGTTGAATCGTAGTCTCAAACGTGAAACTTGCTGAGAATTATTAATTTTTAAATTTAAAACCAGTTTGTGTATTCTTGGACAAATATAGTTTCTTGGAGACGGGAATCCGAAGTCAAGGATAAAGATTACACAAACGAATGTTTCAATTGGAACAAACAATAAAAAACAGATGAAGCAGGAGAACAACACAACCAAGACGTACCATTATAAGTACTATTACCTGAATAGGATTGGGAGTACAAATCTTGTGATGAAAAACGTTAAACTATCAACAGTTGAATCCGCACATTATTGACGCATGACCATCATGCAAGAAATCCGAGGAATATAACGGAAAAAAATGACGAAGGTCACAGTTCGAGTTTGAGAAAATGAAACGATTTTAGAAAAAATGTTGGTGAAGGAATATAGATGGCATTCTATACATTAAATGATTGCACAAAGTGAAACAGACGAATAGACAGACTGGCATACAGACGGACGCATCCACGATCATATATTTTTTGAGCCCAAAAGACACATTAGAAATCGTAAAAGCACATTGTAATATCCAAATGGGATGTATTAGGATATAAAGTACTTCACGTAATATTTTCCTTGTCTGTATAACACACGCGAATCCAATGTTCAAGATTAATCGATTTCCAAGTTTCTACAACAACGGATGATAAGTGTTGTAAGTATCACACACGGCGCGGCGTTGCCATGACCAGCCCGATTAAGTGATTTCCCCAGAGTAACCAGCGGCGTTGAAACCGAAACGCGATTTGATTGTCAAGGATACGACAAAAAGCGGCAGAGGAGGGAGTTTCGTATTGGATATCGGTACCTTTCAGCTCTAAAAAATTTGGTTAGTCTAAAATAGAGCAGCGTGTACAAAGAATTTTACCAAGGAAACAAAACAGGGGCAGTTTAACGGGAAAAATGTATTATATCTTCAATTTCATCACAGCGAAACGCATTTAGATATACTTTGTGGTAAAGAATTTCACTGAAGAATGTTGTGACATTTTTAGGTGGAAGTATTAAGGTAATATGATATTACTATTTTTGTTTGCATTAGTCTATGTAGCTTATATTTTTGATGGAAGGGTGATGGAAGGGGCAAGAGGATTTGACCTCACAGATGGTTGATGGAAGGGTGAAATGGTTGATTCTCATAGATACTTGATTGAAAGGTGTAACGGACAGTACTCACAGATGGGTGATAGAGGGGAGCAGCAGCCAGTACTCACAGATGGGTGATACAGGGAGCAGCTATCAGTACTCACAGGTGGGTGATAGAGTGTGCAATAGCCAGTTCTCACAGATGGGTGATAGAGAGATGAAATGGACAGTACTCGCAGATAGGTGATAGAGGAGAACAAGGGCCAGTACTTACAGATGAGTGATGGAAGGATGCAAGAGTCAGTACTCACAGACGGGTGATGGAAGGGCAGAGCAAGATGGCGCGAGGCACTGAAGGCAGGTGGTTCTCTGTCAGGTCACTGCAAACAAATAACGATGTGTTTCCAATGTCATTCAGTGTTCATAACAGTAAAATAAAATGTTCCTATACCAGTGAACAGAGTGGGTTTTGAGTAATATTTTTTCTCCAAAAAGAGACTCCACTGGCCACACTGAACTTGAAATCTACTGGCGAATTTCGGAGTCGAAATAATCCATATTATTTGAAAATAGGTACGTTTCGGACTCAGTTCTCTACCATACCCTCTCACGCCTTCTCTAACGTACACTCACACGTTTACTCAGTTCTCTACCATACCCTCTCACGCCTTCTCTAACGTACACTCACACGTTTACTCAGTTCTCTACCATACCCTCTCACGCCTTCTCTAATGTCCACTCACATGTTTACTCAGTTCTCTACCATACCCTCTCACACATCCTCTAATGTACACTCACATGTTTACTCAGTTCTCTACCATACCCTCTCACACATTCTCTAACGTACACTCACATGTTTACTCAGTTCTCTACCATACTCTCCCACACCTTCTCTAATGTACACTCACATGTTTACTCAGTTCTTTACCATACCCTCTCACGCCTTCTCTAATGTACACTTACGTGTTTACTCAGTTCTCTACCATACCTTCTCACACATTCTCTAACGTACACTCACATGTTTACTCAGTTCTCTACCATACCCTCTCACACATTCTCTAACGTACACTCACATCTTTACTCAGTTCTCTACCATACCCTCTCACACCTTCTCTAATGTACACTCACATGTTTACTCAGTTCTTTACCATACCCTTCACATCTTCTCTAATGTACACTCTCATGTTTACTCAGTTCTTTCCCATATCCTCTCACATCTTCTCTAATGTACACTCACATGTTTTAGCACATACTCTCACAGGCGCTTTACGTATCACTCACAGGTAATGTATCCAACACTCACAGGTTCTCCAATACCCACTCAAAGGTCTCTAATACACTCAGAGGTAGGTTAAGCTACGTCAACGAAGGTAACCTACCTGAACCTCTAATCCACACTAACAGTTCTTTAATTGGCACTAAGAGGTTTTCTAATTCACACTCGGAGGTTCTCCAACACGCACTTGCAGGTTCTCTAATACACACTCACAGGTTCCCTTTTGTACTCACTGTGTCTGTGAAACACACTCCGGTTCCCCATGTGTACCCACTCACAGGTTCTCTAGCGACGGCAGCGCTGCCAGGGACTGTGGGTGGACGCTGGTGATCAGGTTGTTGCTCAGGGTTCTGAGAGAGAGACATTATAATAGCCTAACATTACATAGCACGACAGAATCTTCTCGGCATACAGAATAATTGACTGATTTTAAACCGTACCTGACGAACACCTGAGATTCATTTATAAAGACTGGCAAAGTCCGGAACATAAGAAGTATCATAGGTTACTTTCAATATTAAACTGCTCATTGATCTGTATTTAAATTGCAATCATAATAAATAAAATTGCATAGAAAGTATTATCGACCTGCTTTATAGGCTTCACGGCTTTGTGATGGCTGAAACCTTTTCCTGCTAGTAATTTTAAATACAATGAATAAAAGAGTTTCCGATGTGTTCACATGTCTGGTATGGTGGTCCCCAGGAAAGGTAAAGACCGCATGAACACGCGTTGACGACGATGAATGAAACAGTTTTTCTTTCGAATAATTAATTAGCCTGCAAATCTAACAAGATGTTTACTCGCGGTGTGTGATTAAGAATTAACGGGTCATTGTAAGCGGCTGTCACGGTTAAGCTTTACCGGGCCATAGTAGGCGGCTGCCACGGTTAAGCATTAAAGGGTCATTGTAGTCGGCTGCCACGGTTAAGCATTAACGGGTCATTGTAGCCGGCTGCCACGTTTAAGCATTAACGGGTCATTGTAGTCGGATGCCACGCTTAAGCATTAACAGGTCATTGTAGCCGGCTGCCACGGTTAAGCATTAGCGGGTCATTGTAGTCGGATGTCACGGTTAAGCTTGAACGGGTCATTGTAGTCGGCTGCCACGGTTAAGCATTAGCGGGTCATTGTAGTCGGCTGCCACGGTTAAGCATTAACGGGTCATTGTAGTCGGCTGCCGTTAAGCATTAACGGGTCATTGTAGTCGGCTGCCACGGTTAAGCATTAACGGGTCATTGTAGTCGGCTGCCACGGTTGAGCATTAGCGGGTCATTGTAGTCGGCTGCAACGGTTGTGTTATACTTGCAAGAAGCGAATACTTACAATCCACAATTGAAAAGTTAACTGCTATTTTTTGCTTACTGCTATTAATCGTAATTAGAGTAAACCAAATAAAAAACTCAAACCAAAAATGACGTTAGTATTATCAAACTGCTAGTCTAATCTTATTTAATAGCATTTACCGAAAAAAGATTATAAAATAGAGTAGTAGTATTTTATAATAGGACCAATATTTTAAAGAAGGCGGAGTCACCATAACATATTAATCAAATTCACCTGTTTGGTGAAAAACCGTATTATTGATCGTGTTGTATTTAATATGGTCATTGCGGTTGGTACGACCACATGCAAACGATACGGAGGAAACAACAAATTTTGTCAGAAGCAAATCTGTTGACAAGGACAAGTAATCTTTGTATCAATGACAACAATAAAAATAAAGTAGTAGTATTTTATAATAGGACAAATATTTTAAAGAAGGCGGAGTCACCATAACATATTAATCAAATTCACCTGTTTGGTGAAAAACCGTATTATTGATCGTGTTGTATTTAATATGGTCATTGCGGTTGGTACGATCACATGCAAACGATACGGAGGAAATAACAAATTTTGTCAGAAGCAAATCTGTTGACAAAGACAAGTAATCTTTGTATCAATGACAACAAAAATGAAATTAAAATAGTTTCAATTACAACCAAAGCCTTATTTTTCTAGAACACTTTTGAAAAAATAAACCTTGAGATCTAGTTGGTTTAGAAATAAAGTTATTCAACGGTGAAAAGGTTATGTCGATGGTCGATCATTACATGTGACGGCCCCTAATTCGACACCAACTAAGCACACCGTACACTGACGGTCGAACGTGGAATGCATCCAGGACAATGGCAGCCGTGAAGACAACAATAGAACAGTCAGTTCCGCCGGGAGCACTGTTCCTAATTTCCACAGTTATCATGGCTCCAATGAACGTCCTTGCCGAAATCGACAATTGTGAAGAGACGGCACTCGCAAGGGCGCGGAGTGTCGGACCAAACATACCGTCTGGAAAGATCTTCCCATGTTATTGCAACTTGATACTACATGCTGCCCGGGACTGTCACGGTACCGTGAGGCGTCACGGTACCGTGAGGCGTTGCCAGGAACGGAGTTACGGTACCGTGAAGCGTTGCCAGGAACGGAGTTACGGTACCGTGAGGAGTTGCCGGGAACGGAGTCACGGTACTGTGAAGCGTGACCAGGAACGGAGTCACGGTACCGTGAAGCGTTGCCAGGAACGGAGTTACGGTACCGTGAGGCGTTGCCAGGAACGGAGTTACGGTACCGTGAAGCGTTGCCAGGAACGGAGTTACGGTACCGTGAGGAGTTGCCGGGAACGGAGTTACGGTACCGTGAGGTGTTGCCAGGAACGGAGTCACGGTACCGTGAGGCGTTGTCAGGAACGGAGTTACGGTACCGTGAGGCGTTGTCAGGAACGGAGTCACGGTACCGTGAGGCGTTGTCAGGAACGGAGTTACGGTACCGTGATGTTATAACAGTCGTCATTTCGCTTCATTTCTTCCCTAGATCATGCTGTCCTTCCATTTCTTCGTCTGCTGTCGTGGAAGGGACCACTCTCGATTGATTAATAGCTGCAGCTGTCGCGCAAGGCCGTGCCTCTCTGGCAGTTGCCGTGGGCCGCTAGGAGAAAGTTTGTGTTTCCTGATTCATACTTTAGCGTATTTTAAAGGATAAGGGAATATATTTCTCGCGTAAACACA
>SDVV010022668.1:0-12898 GCA_016164225.1 Gammarus roeselii | reverse complement strand
CGACAAAGAACAATTGTTCCTCAGACATTGGTATGATATATCATAAATTTCTCAATCCTTAATGATTCACGACTAAATACCATGCCACCCGGCCTTCCACGTCGACACACGTCCTCCTACAGACAACCAATTAATCCTCACTCTCCAAGGTCACCGAACTGCTGAGCTCTGCCCAGGGATTGTATTTATACTGGCGTTTTCCGGAAGAAGACCCGCACATGTATCCTAGCCGGCATGTGCTATCTGGGCAATGAATACAGGACGCCCAGTAATTCCATATGAAATTTTACCAGCACGTTGATCGATCTTTCAACAACTCTAAAGAAAAAGATAGAGCACAAGGTGGGATTTGGTCCCCTGTACACTGGTCCCCTAAATTACCAAAATATATCCCATTAACGTTACACGTGCCATGCTTCAATCAAAATACAAAATCTTCACTAATACATGCACGAAACAAGGACATTAGTTAATACCTTATATAAGTAAATGAATGCATCCCGCGTATGTGTTGTGTACTGAACATGAATTACTAAAAAGTTATTGTTTGTTACAATCAGGTATGAATGCAAGGTACAAATGATTAGACAGTGGTTTTAGAATATTATTTATGAATTGAAACAAAGTAACATGTCAACAGTTGAACTCGAACTATAGCACTAAACATTGATTGAAATTTAACGGACTCGACGGAACAAAAGTGTTGATGAAAAGCAGAAACAAATGTAGTAAGTGTATAGCGTAGAGTGTGAGCGAAAGCTACGCAAATGCGAAGACCCCCCCTGTAGGGAGATACAAAACACAGGATATAAATAATGGAGAATTACAGTTAAGTAACAACCTAGGGAACACATATTAACGCTGAAGGGCAATATCACACGCTTATAAATATGAGACTATAATATCAGTCGCTGCCCTAAATCAGTCTCACCTCCACCCGATGCGTCAACTAATAGAATGAGTTGTGTTCTTCACTTCAGATCTGCACCCTGACATAATATGGGAGGGACTCGTTTATGTGTATGAAGTGATCCTCCAATAAGGGAACCACTCGCCTTTTGGGCCCTCCCCAGAGAGGCGTGGTGTCTCCAAGCCTTGGTCTTATTGTCATACAAAATAAACTCAGGCTGTTAACTAATTTACAGGCTCCTCCCATCTTTCTGTTTGCACTATACGATACCCCTGAGCTAACACTACCCTTCTACGTTATGGGATACCGGCTACACAATGCTGAATTGTCAAGTTTAACAGGATGGGCAAATTGCCTTCCACCCGTCGACGTCTCCCACATCATGTAATCCCCTTTGGAGGGGAACTGAAAGTATGCAAGGCAAGGGATTTCTTCGTGTAACTTGAGCTAGGGTTCACAAGCCTAAGACCTACAGCTTCTAGGGCATACACTACGCAGCACTTGGTGGTAATGTTTGGTTAGCAATGTTTCCAAGTATATGTGCTAGCGGAGGCTGATCATAACACCCCCCTTTCTTTATTGAATGAAAGTGTCCCCACTCTAAAGCTCTGTGCTTGCAAGTTTTGACATAGTACTCCCTCGACCCGTGAGTCGTTCCATGTGGGAAAGCAGGCTGCGTGGAGTTTTTAGGCATGATTGTATGTAATACGGTGTAGTAAGAGGCTGGTTGTAATAATGATATGTCATTTTAATGTCGAGAAAAACAATCCTCTAAACGTGCGATTACTCGAAACATGAGGATTTATGGAATGTTTCGCACGGTTCGATCCATTGTTGAAAAAAACTCGATACAAATGTTGGGACATGGTTGCAAATTTGATGTTTTCGGGATTGCTGAATGCAAATTTTTATTAAACTTTGATATTTTGCTTAGGGCATGCAACCATGTGCTGTTTGACAGGGGGCCACGGAAGGATGGGATAGAGACTGTCTACTAGTTTCATTGTATTATTTTGCTCATTTCAGCGTATGTTGGTTGAAGGTACCGTTAAACTAGCATAGGCAAGAAGGAAATAAAGCTTATGATCTAATTAAACGATTCGGGAGGCATGACTTATAGAATAATTACCTTACACATTATTATGGACATAGTAAATATCACACGCAGGTGACAGGTTGACCCCTCACACATCTTATTAATTACATATTTTCACCTCTTCTCTTAATGTATTCAATAAATTGGACTTGGATACGCATCACTAATATTTACATCGGACACACTGCATTTCACGTTTGGTCATAAGACAATCATTCAAGTTGTGGCCATGATGTGTTATTTTTTGTTAATCTATTTTGGGTTAACGCGTTTTGAACGCATGATTTGCGGGTATTGTTTCTGCTTGGACGGTAAATTGGGGTTAGCGGTTTTGAAATTCATGATGCTCGGTTTTACTCCCAGGTAATCCCACGCTATGTCGCCCGGGGGTTAAAGTGGGCTGCCGTTCGCCTATTTTTCAAAGCGTTTGTCCGTACAGTTATGAAGTGATCCTCCAATAAGGGAACCACTCGCCTTTTGGGCCCTCCCCAGAGAGGCGTGGTGTCTCCAAGCCTTGGCCTTATTGGCATACAAATAAACTTAGGCTGTTAACTAATTTACAGGCTCCTCCCATCTTTCTGTTTACACTATACGATACCCCTGAGCTAACACTACCCTTCTACGTTATGGGATACCGGCTACACAATGCTGAATTGTCAAGTTTAACAGGATGGGCAAATTGCGTTCCACTCGTCAACGTCTCCCACGTCATGTAATCCATATGTGGGACCACCTGCTTCTGGAGGGGAACTGAAAATATGCAAGGCAAGGGATTTCTTCGTGTAACTTAAGCTAGGGTTCACAAGCCTAAGACCTACAGTTTCTAGGGCATACACTACGCAGCTCTTGGTGTTAATGTTCAGTTAGCAATGTTTCCAAGTATATGTGCTAGCGGAGGTTGATCATAACATCTGACCCAACTCGCCAGAACTGAGCCTACTACAGTCTTAGGGGCCTGATGTCTCCCTATCTATCTTGTTAATTTTTCCCTGGGTGATGCCCCATCTTAGCCTATTTGAAAACACGTTCCTCTCCCGCTCACAGCATATGTGTTTATAGCCACTTATATACAGCACTCCCGTCAACTTTCGTCGACTTCATATGGGTACCTCCCCCTCCCATTAAATTTCCTAAATTTACCAATGGGGATAAAATTCCCTTCAAGGTCACAATACATCCTACACGTCCCACCAATTCCCCCCCCCCCCCCTGCTTGTGTACTACGTCCTTCTTTCTTGCTGTGTTCTATGTTGCGTTGGTTATCGAAGAAAGCTTGGCTACATCCTGTCTTTAATCAGAGAATCATAAACTCTTCCAATCTATGCACGTCTGGATGGAAAAGCCCTAGCATAGCTTGCCTAGCTTCTGACGTTTTGACATGTTGCCATGTGTACTCTGTTCAATATTTGGTACGGCAAATGCGGATAGTCATGACAATTCGCTACAAGAAATTTCCCGTATTCAGGGTGCATCTTTTCGAAAATGCAGGCAATGGCACTGCCATTTTCAGATCCACTCTACTACTGCCTGTGCAGCTTTATCTGTCTTTGCCTCGCCTAGATTACGGTCTTTTAACATTTATCAATACGAAAGTTCACAGATTTTGATCGGTGTTTCCCTAGTAAATGTCTCATTTGCCTAGACTCGTCGTTTCATATATTCCATAGCTCATGAATTATGGCATCCGCAAGGGTTGGCGTATTGCGTTTAAGTTCCCTGAATTTACACTTTTATCATAATTCTATCAACGCTGTACATGTCATTGTATTTGTATTAGCGTTTGTTCGTCATGTGCTATCTGGTATGGCAATGGTTACAAGAAGCCCTGTAATTCCATACCTTTCATTCATTTATCTCATATTTTAGCTGTGCATGTGTCACGTGACTGTCTAAAACAGTATTTTGATATGTTATTGTTATTCCGATTTTCAACACTGTTAAATCTGGCCTGCTCTTTGTAACAAAACCATGAGTATCTTGTATCAGTTAGTATCATAGCATTGTACCGTAACTGGTGTAAGGTATGTAAGTGGGTCATGCTCATATTGTAGGTGGTTCATACTCATAAAAACTATTGTAGGGAGTGGCACTTTACATCTCACAGCTTAGAATCGTGCTTTTCTTTCATAACACTCCATTTACTGACATTTAAATAATTTCTCCGTCATCTTCTGATACACCACCGGTCATGTCTGGTAAAAGGTTGATGCCCATCACAACATTAAAAAGCGGAAGGGAGCAGCTACAAAGTAGTTCAGCTTTGCATTCAACTCAATCGCGCAAAAGGAAGTAACTCTGAGCTAATGAGCATCATGCAATAACGCGCATTCAACTCACTCGCATCTGTATTAATTCTGTTTTTATTTCGTTATCGAATCGTCGATATAATCGTCACAACTTACGTGTAATTAATTCCATTTTAATTCCATTCTCAAGTGCATCCGACGATAACGCGCATTCCGACGATAACGCGAAATCAACTCACTCGCATCTGTATTAATTTCGTTTTCGAATTGTCGATTCTAAGGTGCTTCCGACGATAATTCGCATTCAACTCAATCGCTTTGTTTTAATTCCGTTTTAATTCCGTTTTCGAATCGTCGATAGAATCGTCACTACCCGCATGTAATTATTTTCGTTTTAATTTCGTTCTAAAGTGTATCCGACGATAACGCGCATTCAACTCACACGCATTGGTATTAAATATGTTTAAATCCCGTTTTCGAATAGTCGATATAATCATCACAACCTGCATCTAATTTTAATTAGGACATTCATATCTGCTATCTACAAGAAACCACGAAAATAAAACTCAATCAAGCGGTCCATATTCCCATCGGTAAATTCTTTACCAGTCTAAGATGGTTAAGGCTAAGCTAGACTGTGGCACTTGCCACATCTCGTACGCCCCCGAAATAACGGTTTGCGATAGTTTTTCTAACTCTTACGCTACAGTCCCTCTTATGGACCCTCATATGGGGATTGCAAGGCAGCGCGATGCAAACTATGTCAACAGGCAGAGGAAATTGAACACCAGGCAGAGGAAATCAACAACTGAAAGCACAATTCTGTCATGCCTTCAATGACCCGTCCAACACAACGACAGTCAACACAGATACCCAGCTGCTAGCTGCTGAATAAAAATTGGAAAACGTGTTGAAACAACTCCAAGAACTCAAAGATCTGATGAACAGCGAACTAGTAGCAAAAGTCAAAGAAACTGCTGAGGCCACCCTAAATTAATAGGAAAAGCTTCAAGTGCACCTAGACTCTGCATTGGTCAAGAGTCTTACAGCTCTAGACAAAAAGACAACCAACCGCACCAAATCGACCGAAAATTCATTCAAAGATAGCAAGGCATCGTACACTACGGCAGTAGGCAAGAGACAGTCGCGCTGTGACAATGCACCACACGTTCGACCACTATCTCACCACATCCGACCCAAAATACGTAACAGTTTTGACTTATTTCCCAATGAATTGAACTCTCAGAATACAAAGGAAATTCTAGTGATAGGTGATTACAATGACACCTCACTCAAACAAAATCAGCGAAAAGGGAGAATTCAATTGAAAAAACTCGGAAAAACAGACTGGAAAATCGACAAAATTGAGGGCATTATGGAAAAGGAAAAGATACCTTCTTTTACACGAATTATAATCCAAGTCGGAGCTAAATACGTGTCACAGACAAAATCGACACGAAAAAGGTACAAAACCATGTTAAGAAATGTCAAAGGTTCACACGAAAACCTACGCTTCACTGACATCTTGTCCCATTCGAACCAAGCAGATACAAGTTAAGCAAGATGATCTTTCTCAACAATCGCCTAGCAACTTTCTGCATAGCATAGAAAATCTCTTTCCCTGATCATCGGGAAACGATGATTGACCCAAAGTACTAAAACTACAATAGAATCACCAACAAGGCTCGCATAAACACGTATGGACTTGATGCCATCGAAAACATCCTTAAAAACATCGGCTCTGTTCTTGTCACAGAAAATACTGTAAGTCAAAAAACGTACGCGATATCATACTCTCAACTCCACCAGCAGTACCCGACGATATGACCCAACGTACCCCGCCCGTTTCAACACTAGATACACAACGAATACAAGAGCCAATCAAAATATCACCACAGGTCCTAGCAAAAAAGTTCCTGTCATCAGTCCAGCCCGAGTTAAAGGCGATTGTCGCCGCTCCGCTAGTACAACATGAGTTACCGAAAACGAATGTCTAGGCTCCGGCATAAGGCCTCATAATAGAAAAAGATTAAATCAAGAAAATCAAGTTAATGTGACTAACAGCACTCTCAAATGTTACTATGTGAACGCTAGAAGTCTCCTAGACAAAATCGATGATTTGGGTGTCCATGCAATTAATGAATGTATCGACATAATATCAATCACGGAATCGTGGATGAAATTGAGCACCAGGCATTATTTTGGCGAATTTACTCTCCCCGGTTACTCACTATTTCACAAAGATGACAAGGCCGCCGGGCGGAGGAGTGCTGTTTCTCGTGAAAAACCCTCTGCAAATATTAGAAGTCACTATTCCTAACAGCAGACACGATGTGTTATCAATCCAAATAGATTGAATTAGATTATATTAGATTTGAATAGGGAGACAAAACGGGCACGAGTGCTCATGTCAAGTTGTCTCCTTGGAAGAAGTAAAAGAAAAGGGGAGGGGGGTAGTCACCGAGGCTTTTCCTCGAGCGCTTGCCTGTCGGCTTGCCCCAGAGGTTGGGTCAGACAGACTCCAACTAGGTATTGTATCTACTTCAAAAGGAGCATATGGGTATTTAAATTTTGACAAGTATGTGCACTTTTAGGAGGAACACCACACCCAGTTGCCTAGGTAAAGGTCGTTCCCCATGTGCTCAGAAGATTAAGCTTTCTGTACGCAAGTGGTCCCTTGAAGGCTGTCGCACTTCAAGGTGAGACACGTCGTAGTGACATCTCCTGGGAAAAGGGTGGCTCGTGGCATCTCCTGAGTTTAGTCAAAAGAAACACGAGTATTTTAATTTTTGAAATACCGGTTTTATTGTATGTTTTGGTCCAAGACGGTAAGAATATTTACGTTTTGAAATTATGTTGAATCGAGCATAGTCTGCAGGTACAAAAGCATTTTGAAATTTGAGAAAACAGTTATTGCAAGATTTTAATCCAGAAAATACATGAACCAAAATTTGAATTTTTAGATTGGCTTGAACATCGAGTTCGTCTAATGAATTAAAAAATATTTAAACTGTGAAAGCAAAATTTTAGTATAAAAAGGCAAAACCGGTGTTTGAATTTGGAAAAAAAATTTAACATCTGCGGAGAAAAGGTTAGCACATATACGTCTCTCCTCTCCCTGCTGCACTAGGTCTCGCCCGAATCTGTGCTACAAGAGAGAGAGAAGAAGGTTAGTTCATCCACACTGTACATATGAATAACTTTCAATGTGAGATGCCGGAGGGCATCTGCAATATACGTCATTTTATTTCATTATATATTTCAGGGTGAGACATCAGAGGGGCATCTCCCAGACACAAGGACCTTTTCAAGGTGAGATGTCAAAAGGGCATCTCTAGGAAATGCCGTTCTACTAAGACAACGGTGTTGCCACCCAAGGAAAGCAGTTGTGTGTTAATAAATGTCTTTTTTTTTACTTCTTCCCTCCTAACACGAAGAGGAGAAGAAAAGTAAAGCGAGAGTAGCATCGTGTCGACAGGAGCCCTCCGTAGGAAGGTACTCACTGATTCAACAGAAGGATGTTATCCCCATTTCTCTCCTTTCTTTTCTTTCCCAACAGGGAGGGTAGGAAAATAAGAAGAAAAATACAATTTTTCTCCAAGGTTCCTCCGTAGGAAGATACTCATTGCCTCAACAATGGATGATATCTGTCGAATCTACGTCGTACCATGAGTTCAGCAAGCTTTCCTCCTGATGCGGGTTTGATTTTCGCATATCATGAGGTGTGGGGGTGAGCTGCCGTTGCGGCTCATCGGTAAGCGTCGCGGGGTCGCCAGCAGACTTCACCCACATAGGTTCGTCGAATCTACGTCGTACCGTAGAGGTGAGCAACGCTCTCCCCTTGGTGAGGTTGGATTTTCACATAGCATGGGGTGTGTGGGCGAGTTGTTGTTGTGGATCATCGGCAGGCGCCGCTAATCCGCATCTATCTATGTTTCCCCACTTTTTTTCCTTCATTTCTCCCGCAGGAAGGGTAAAAAAGTGAAAATAAAAATACCATCGTGTCAGCAAGGTCGCTCCGTAGGAAGATACTCATTGCCTCCGTAATAGATGATATCTGTCGAATCTACGTCGTACCATTGAGTTGAGCAAGGCTCTCGTCCTGGTGCGTGTTCGATTTTTGGATATCATTGGGTCTGGGGGTGAGTCACCGGCCGACTTCACCCGCACTAGTTTGCAATTGTTGTCTATCTCTCCACATTTTTTCATTTCTATCCTCTCCCACAGGGAGGGTAAAAAAGTAAAAAGAAAATGCCATCGAGTCGGCAAGATTCCTTGGTAGAAAGATATTCGTAGCCTTCAGCAATGGATGATACCCTTCGAATCTAGGCCGTATCACAGAGTTGGGCAAAAGCTCTCCACTTGGTGCAGGTTCGATTTCCGTATATCATGGGGTGTGGTGGTGAATGCAGCCACCGTACCACATGAGAATAACAAAATAAAAATTAAAAATATGTATGGTATCTCTCCAAGTCTTCACCGCCCCATCGAGTTGAGCAAGCTCTCCTCTCAGGCGGTGTCGATTCTTGAGATATCATAGTCCTTCATCTGCTTATCACACTTTGGGGACAGCAGATGGCCTCGCAGGCTAGCAGGATGGGTGAATGCGAGTACCGTTACAGGGCTCACACCCGGTACCGGTGGCCATAACCTAGGTTTAGGTGTGTATGCGAGTCGCCGTAACACCTCTCACCAGTGAATTCCTGCAGAAATGATCGTTACCGATATTTTATCAGTCTGTCTGTACTTGCAACGCAGTATTATCAGTCTTTCTGTACTTGCAAAGTTAATAATAGAAAGCGTTCCGTCGTTTGAGTTGGTGAGCAATAACAATCATTACATTGTTACTGATAATGAAATTATGAGCAATAATTAATAACAACTACTACCAGCGACAATGCTACTATCGTTACTAATCATGGATTCATTAGTAGTAATAGCTTGAATTGTAAAGAGAGCCGTGTCACGCTCCTTCCCTATATCCCTATAATTGCAATCTCGACAGCTACCGGGAAAATCGTGTCGTTCTCAGCTTAAACGATTCACGTAGCCCAGTGCTTGTCGAGCGCGCTTTTGAACGCATTCACGGATTCAGAGCCAACTACCGTGGCTGGTAAATTGTTCAAACTCGCGAGATAGCGATCGGGAAAAAGTGTTGCGCTACAGTCGTAGCGAAACGTTTTTCCATAAGATTCGCACCGTTGTTTCGGGTACGAATGTTGTGGTCCCTGTCGAAGAGGCCGACGGGGCTCACGATGATGAATCCCTTCAAGTATTTCAAGGTTTCAGTTCCTCCTAGTATTTGAAGGTTGTCAAGTAGTAGGTAAACATATAAAATGTCAAATCACCCTAGTCTATCTACCTTCAAAGAGCCAGGCTGCAGATGACATCGACCTTTACAACGCCCTCATCGATGTTCCTGGCAATGATTGGGAATCTAACGAATGCATTCCCACCGGCCAACGTATGATTGATTTTGCAGACGATAAGTTCATGGCCAAAATAGTGAAGACACCTACAGGAGGTAGCAATATTCTTGATCTCCTATTTAGTGCAAGCGACCAAATCTTGAGTTGAAAACGTCAACAAACTTAAGCCAACTTCGATGGCTTAAGAGAGTCAATAGCGTCAGCAGATATTAGCCTCGGACAAGATGTCAAGCAATCGCTCAACAATTTCTTGACTGCACTTAAAAATATTGAACATGAGCATATCCCGCGCACAAACAAGCGAACATTAGTCAATCAGCCTAAGTACAGGACAAAAGAATTGCAGCGTCTTCAGTCACGAAAGAAAGCAAAGCACTCGATAAAACAAAAACATCCACATGACGTTATTGCAAAAAATGAATACAACATCAGCAGAAGAGATCTAAATTGGGTTCAGAAACATAAGAAGAAGGATTATGAAATTGCCCCCAATGCCAAACTAATCAGAAACAACTTTATAGTTATATTTCGAGTAAAAAAAAATTCAAGATCGGTAATTGGTCCTCTCGAGAACGATGTTGGTGAACTAAAACGGACGACACCAAAATGAGTGTTCTACTTAATGAATACTTTTGTTCTGTTTTATACGTTAGAGAATCAGGATAATCCTAATCCTGAGGACATCATGGCGGAAAGACGAATTGAAGGCCTCAGCACAGTGAACTTTTCACCCACCGAAAATATTAAATATATAGATAAACTGAAAGTCACAAAATCTCCAGGTCGCCGAACATTTATCAAACTTTTTCACCCATCTCTCACAAATGGCACCTGCCCCTCTAAATGGAAAGAAGCCAAAGTTACCCCAATTTGCAAACAATGATACAAAATGAGTCCAATTAGTTTCACCTCAGTCATTGCCAAATTGATGAAAAGTTAAGTACGGATATAAATACAGAATTCTTGGAATCATACAAACTGATTGGCGACTATCAGCATGGCTTTAGACACAACCGTTCCTGTCTTACGAACTTGTTAATTTTTTCAATAATATATTAGGAAGCCACGACACCAAATTTCCAATCTATACCATTTACCTTGACTTTCAAAAGGCCTTTGATAACGTCCCCCACAAGCGCCTAGTTACTAAATTGCACTGCATCAGTATTCGAGGCGAGCTTAACAACTGGATAAAATGCTGGCTTACGAACGGACGGCAGTGAGTTGTACTAAGCGGAGCTTCATCCCCATGGGGAAATGTCACTAGCGGCTTGCCTTAAGGATCCGTGTTAGATCCAGTACTCTTCACAATATTCATAAACGATCTCGATAGCAACGTACTCTCAAACATTAGCAAGTTTGCAGACGATACTATGATAGGAGGGAAAGAACAAACTGAACTAGATTGTCAGCAGATCCAACTAGAATGGAACAAAATTATAAATTGGTCAGATAAGTGGCATATGAGATTTAATGTAGTCAAATGTAAAGTTATGCACATAGGTCCTCATAACCTCAAACATGAATGTTCAAAGTCCGGAAAGAAACTCATTCCTGTCACCGAAGAGAAAGATTTAGGTGTCATCATTAGTAACGCCTTAAAAAGTAGTAAACAATGTAACGATGCTGCCAAGAAAGGCAACAAAATACTAGATATGATATCCCGCACTATCTCGTACAAAACCCCACAAACTATGCTCAAGTTATACAATGCATTTGTTAGACCGCATCTCGAGTATTCAGTTCAATTCTGGTCTCCATACCTTAGAGAAGACGTTATTAAATTAGAGAAGGTTCAACGCAGAGCTACCAAACTCATTCCTTTGCTGCGGAATAAATCGTATACAGACACTTTACGTGAAATCAATCTTTATTCGCTAGAGAAACGTCGAGTCAGAGGCGACATGATTGAAGTGTGGAACATTATGAAGGGTAAGAACAACGTCGACCGAGCGAGCCTCTTCACTCATAATACGAACGGAGTGACTAGGAACAATGGATACAAAATCGTTGGGAAACGTTTCTCACTCGACATCACGCGCAATTTGTTCACGTAAGTAGTTAATAGGGGCGCAAGACGCGGATTTTGTCCGGTCTACGGGAATTTGCACATAACATTTCACCGGGGTAGAACGCGATGCATGCACCTTGACTCAACCGGTTCGTACGCGGGGTAAGCACAGAAACGAGGGGGGGGGCAGAGGGTTCCGGAACTGGTTTTGTGCCCGAGTCAGCTATCGGACGGGGGAGGAGGGGGGGAGACCGGAAGGGGAGGGGGACGGAAGGGGAACGAAAGGGGGAACGGCGGGATGGAAGCAGGCTTGCAACCCTTGATCGGCAAGGTTTATGTTACGAACATTTAATTCGTACTGTATTTATGATCTTCATTGTACTTATATCTATGTTTTTTCTTCTTTAGATGGTTGTAGTGGAGTTTAATTGGTCACTAACTGTTGCTCGTTATATATATTTATTCGGTTCTGGTAGGATTAGTGTTATTCCAAATTTCTGGTAAGGCGAGGCGTGGGAATCCCCTAAGCAAAAAGTTGGATGCGCTCCTGGAAGATTATCTGAGTTTGCTCTTACTTGTTCCTTGTCGTATAAATTTGTTTCCATATCACGTTTGATACGTTGTGAGTGTATGTATCGTTATTTATTCATGTATGGATTATATTTGTATATTTTTTATGTGGACATATACGGGTGTTTTCTTATCTAGTTGTCGTATAATTGACTCATTCAATGCTTGATTGGGTTCGTAGCGGTGGGGGCTTGGGATATTTTTTATATGTTTTGTTCATTTATCACTATATTTTCTTTTATAGGATAAGTGTGGTAGGTATGTCTTATAACTCAATTTCCAGCCTTAGAGTTCGAATGATCCTGTTTGTACCAGCCTGAAGGTAGGATTGCAGGCAAGTTTCTGTGTTTCCCATCTATTTATTTCATATGTAAATATTATCTACAGGAATAGCGTGTTTTTTTGTCTGATTATTGGCGAGTTTAGGTCTGTATTGTGGGATGATGCAGCCCCTACGGTCGAGATTCTATCAACCCCATATTGCATTACATAGTTTTGAAACAGTTATATCAGTATTCCATTGACGCATTTTTTCCAATAGCGAAAATACCTGAACGATATGGATTTACTGTAAGTTAAAATATTATGTTATGTATACTTAGTAATGATCGATTGATTTATGTTGAATTTGCGCAG
>SDVV010022667.1:0-12898 GCA_016164225.1 Gammarus roeselii | reverse complement strand
AAACCATCACAATCTCTCCGTGTGCACTAACGAGATTATATATCACTGTGCTACTTTTCTCCCAATAACATTCATTTCATCTCATTTTAATTCAACATCAGCAAACCTAGCACGTACTATTACAATATGTTAGGGCATCCTGATTCACCAACATCCTGTTCATGTGCTTCTTACTTAGAAGTCTTAGCTCATTAGAGCATCCGCCGTATATTTCGTGAATTACATTCTGCAGCATAAAGAACGAACCGGCCGACCGAGCCACCAGAGACGAGCTGTAATGTATTCATTTTGAACATTCATTTTGCTATTTCAAAAAGTGCATTTGATAATTCAGCAGTTATTCAATCTTGCTTGTCCCCTGGCGGTGTGTTCTTTCGACTCAAGCTATGTGCCCTCTGCTCCCTAAATGGGTGCTGTACATCCCTACTACATCCCTACAATGCAAGTGAAGATGGCAATTTTGGCGATGGGGATAATAGTAATCCTCCCACTCCCAAATTCGTCACACAGCTTCTTATTTTGTAAACTTTTCTATCATAAAACCCATTTTTTCCAATCTACAAACTCATATTTGGTGCTTTGCGGAAAATAAAATTACTACCATATGTAATGCTGGATTAATTACATATTTTTGAATATCGTATTTGCAATTATGGATGAAACAGCCCATCTTCAAATGGCGACCGGTTCGTTTAACATTTGTATGAGTTTTAGACTAATTATTGTTTTGAATTTTTATGAAGAATATGTATACTGCCCTATTATGAGTTCGAAGCGTATTGACAGAATTTGTTGAAACAATATGTTTGTGAGACACACGTCGCATAATGACTCCTTGTGTAATTTTAAATAAAAATGTATGTAAGGAAAATGGATACTTTAATATTCAAGATCGCCAATTCAGCTTATATCCTCAACATTTATCAGTACTCAGGGTGTGTTCGTCGGCTACTAACGAGGCCATGTTATATCCAGACAATTTTGATTATAAATCAGATTTCAATTGCGAGCACTGCGCGCGGGACTCAAGTGTGAACATATTCTCAAAACCGTATATGCTTTATATTATGTCAATCAATATTTTCCCTCTATATGCATATATATAAAACTCCTTAGAATGCAACACGACAGCGATTAGCACTCTAAGTTGATGATTAATGACTTCGTGATTATCTATGATGCTGCATTCCTCTTTATATATTATATATGCCGTCTATTCAGCCCTTTATAATCGAACAATGTTGATACCATTGTTGTAATATGTAAACACTTTTTCCTTAGCCCATGTATTCGTGATTTCCCAACCCCATGCACCGGGATTTTCTAGCCCCAAATATTCGTGACTCCCCAACCCCATGCATTCGTGATTTCCCAATTTTATGCATTCCTAATTTTCCAACCTAATGCATTCCTAATTTACAAACCACATGTATTCTGAATTTTCCTGTCAAAATAGACACTGTCTGCAAGATCAATGATGATAATATTGTAAATTATATTTTACTCCATGAAGAACGAACCGACGGCCCAACGCACGGAGATGAGCAATGACGAATTAAATTTGAAGTTTCGTTTTGCTAATTTATGTAGTGCATTTGATAATGAAATTCATGTGTTATGTTTTAAAATTAAAAGCCCATTGCTAGACAATGGAAATGCATGATTTAATAATAATAATAATAAATATGAGGAGCTCACTCTCGAAGCTGGTGTCGAAACAGAGTGTTTACTGCCGAAGCAGCGACCCGAAAGTTGACGGATTGGTCCCTGAGCCCGGGTGCCTAATATAATGGCTTCACACACTAGGCTTCAGTCAACACGTAATGACCTCAACACTTAACTTTAGTCCAAACTGGACGCTCCCACACATTAGGTCTCAGCCGAAACTCTGTGACCTCGAACCCTTGAGTTCAGTCTAAACTTGATGATCTTGCATCCTAGACTTCAACCCAAACCGGATGATCTCACACTTTTTACTCCAACCCATGCCTCCTGATCTCACAACCAATACTTCAGCCCAAACCTGATGATCTCACTCCTTAGACTCCAGCACATGCCTCCTGATCTCACAACCAATACTTCAGCCCAAACCTGATGATCTCACTCCTTAGACTCCAGCCCATGCCTCCTGATCTCACAACCAATACTTCAGCCTAAACCTGATGATCTCACTCCTTAGACTCCAGCACATGCCTCCTGATCTCACAACTAATACTTCAGCCCAAACTTGATGATCTCTCTCCTTAGACTCCAGCTCATGCCTCCTGATCTCACAACCAATACTTCAGCCCAAACCTGATGATCTCTCTCCTTAGACTCCAGCTCATGCCTCCTGATCTCACAACCAATACTTCAGCCCAAACCTGATGATCTCACTCATTAGACTCCAGCCCATGCCTCCTGATCTCACAACTAATACTTCAGCCCAAACTTGATGATCTCACTCCTTAGACTCCAGCCCATGCCTCCTGATCTCACAACTAATACTTCAGCCCAAACTTGATGATCTCACTCCTTAGACTCCAACCCATGCCTCCTGATCTCACTACCAATACATCAGCCCGTGCCAGACGATCCAACAGCATAGATATGATCCCATGCCTGGTGGTGTCACATATCAGATTTCAGGCATTGCATAATGATCTCACACCCAAGACTGCAGATGATCCCACTGCCTAAACTTCAGCTCATGTCTGATCCTGATCCAGGGGAATCCTGGCATCCTAACTCTCAAGATGGCCACTTAAAACATAGACCCTCACTGTTGAAGCTGAACTCCACGCTTGATGAGGTCCTTTTCAAGACAGATTCACCAACCAAAGAAGAAGCTGTCCTCCAACGTGATGATTACCCCCTACCCCCAGGCTGACTGCAAACATGAACGTTCCAACCTGGGACGGCACCTCAAACCTAATATAGTCCCACTTCCGGAGCTGCTTCCCAAGCCCGTATCTGCTTGGTGCCCGCCTCACGGTCACACTTGAGGTGGCCTATTTTGTCCCGGGAATTTAATTTGCAGCTCGGCGGGAGTATCGCATCCTTAGTCAGTGACATCCTAGGCAGGATGCCATAGAATGGCGGCCAATGGTGCTGAATACATAATAGCGTGAGTAGTGCTTGCCACGGCGTTCATTACAGGGGGTGTATTACAATCCCTGTTAAGGAATATAAAAGCGGTAGATAACACATTGCATAGAGATGTTTGTAAAATTTGTAAATTATAAATGTGCTATATGGTATATTAGCCCGATGTTTAAAAAAATATATGTAGTTGGTTACAAAATTTCACCATTCTTTTGTTCATGTACACGTTGGTCACCTTAAATCTCTTTAGTGGTCTTCCGTTCCAATCTGATTCCAAAGAAAAACCGACGCTGATCAACTTGACCCTCCATTTAAATTTTCATTTTAAAATCTGGAGAACGTCATTGACATTGTTTTCAAATATCCTTCAAAACTATTCATCAGGAGAAACAAATGAGTTACAAAAGAAGGTACAGCGTCATCTCCTGCCACCAAGATAGTTATAATAGAAGGTACAGCGTTGTCTCCTGCCTCCAAGATAGTTACAATAGAAGGTACAGCGTCGTCTCCTGCCTCCAAGATAGTTACAATAGGAGGTACAGCGTTGTCTCCTGCCTCCAAGATAGTTACAATAGAAGGTACAGCGTCATCTCCTGCCTCCAAGATAGTTACAATTGAAGGTACAGCGTTGTCTCCTGCATTCAAGATAGTTATAATAGAAGGTACAGCGTCATCTCCTGCCTCCAATATAGTTACAATTGAAGGTACAGCGTCGTCTTTTGCCTGCAAGATAGTTACAATTGAAGGTACAGCGTCGTCTCCTGCCTCCAAGATAGTTACAATAGAAGGTAGAGCGTTGTCTCCTGCCTCCAAGATAGTTACAATTAAAAGTAAAGCGTCGTCTCCTGCCTCCAAGATAGTTACAATAGAAGGTACAGCGTTGTCTCCTGCCTCCAATATAGTTACAATTAAAGGTACAGCGTCGTCTCCTGCCTCCAAGATAGTTACAATAGAAGGTACAGCGTCGTCTCCTGCCTGCAAGATAGTTACAATAGAAGGTACAGCGTACCTACTATTGTAACAATAGTAGGTATTGCGTACCTACTATTGTAACTTTCCAAAATAGTTACATAGAAGGTACAGCGTCCTCTCCTGATTCCAAGATAGTAACGGTAAAATATAACAAAATTAATCCTTCAAAGTTTCAGCAGTGATTTTAAATAGAATAATTTCTAGATAACATTTATTTCAATTGAAGTAACACGAAGCCAGGCTGCACTATATCCTGGCTCACCTGGAAAAACTATTCAACGCGCAGGTGGTATACATACTGATCCATGACTGTAAAACCCGTACGGTTACAAATGAAGAGGTTCAAGATTATTCCTCAAGTGAACTGATATTCTTTTCCTCAACAAGTGTCCAGCAATTAATAACGTTCGCAAGTTCGGCTGCTACAGACTCACATGACATGTTGTAACTCACATTCCTTTTCTGCGTTGGTCACTAGAACGCTGCAGTTTATAATAAATCAATTCAGTTACATGGAAAACTACAATTGTAGGACAAATATTGAAGCATATCTACTTCCGCATCAGTAATTATCAGTATATCGTAGTTATAACTAGCGATATGAACTGCATTATGCTGATAATTATATTAGATTGGCATATAGCATGTAAACATTACAATAAAGAACTGCCTGTTTATAGTGTTTTTCATGAGCATTCAATGCAACAAACGAGTAACACAGGAAACTCCTTCAATTCTGCTTACAGAATGTCACGAGAAGGTCCTGGGAGAGCGAGACTCTTTGTTTGTCTCTTGATGCCTGCGCTGTGCGCGGGCTTGGCATAATAAACACGACGACAATGGGGCTACCAGGAGGCACTTGGCAGATGGGAAAGAGTTTTCTGTTTAAAGAGAGCATCGCCGTGGTTGAGTTACTGGTGCGTCGGTTGGTGAGGAGTTGTTGCAAACTAAAAAAGATCGTTCAAATGGTGGTAGTTTATAATTGGGACGTCACCAAAGCGGAAACAGAATTCAAGTCAGATAATTTCAAGAAATTCGGTGCATGGATTTACTCATAAATTTTGTTTCTAAGCTGTTTTTTGCGCCAAATTTACAGTATAGTAAGTGGTCTTGGGAGAGGCTGAAGATTCCAATCTAGTAGTATATCGATATAAATATTGAAATAATAGTATACCCTCAAGTTATTATTATTAGATTCACACTGATCAATTTTGTTTACTAGTGTGTATCATTATTAGACGAAAATAGATGTACAGTAGTCGGAAAAATGTAATAGTTCTCATGAACTGAAGACCCAGTGAGTTTGATTTAAAAAAAATGAGAATGGGAACCAATTTTTGAATGCATTATATGATGTCGAGAAGAGGATGTTTCTGAGCAGGGACAAAACTTTCGGTCTGAGTTTCCTTATGGCCTAAGGAGTGAAAATGATGAAGAGGGATAAATGGGACAGGGTCAAACGTCTTCCTTCGCTCCGGACTACGCATCTGATCCTACAAGAATCCTTAAATCTCTAATAATCGAAATAACGGCGTTGTAACTCCATTCACTTTATCCTTGCCCGGAAAAATTGATCGCAAACCAGGAAATAAACGATGGCCAAAAACATCCGTTCCCACATTTGCGTGACCGAAAATACAATGCAAATTTACCCTCGTCTCCCGTCTTCCCAAGGCCTATTCCCCTCTAAGGTACAGTGTTGCCGGCCAGTATAGTTTGCCCGCTACGAGGGCTGCGAGCGGTGGCGAAAGGACACTGTGGCATCAAGGCACTATGGCAACGAGCAACTGTGTCGGCGGTAACCGCAAGTGATGCCATAAACTGTTGCTTGTTGGCATAAGGAAGGAGGTAAGTGAAGTTTGGATATTGCACTCCTTATCAAAGTCAAATGAGACCCGGCAATGTCTTAGAATTAAATCATATGTTAGGCAAGAAAAATCCCAGAATTAAACAAGAATGTAAGGCCCCCAGGGCACATTGATGTGTATGATCAACCCGCAACCTCAAGCGTGATGTGTCACTGCACCAGTTATTCTCAATTCTCTCCACACACGTCGCACGTCTCTAACATAGTTATTTTCTGACCAGTTATTTGTATCTATACGCTGAACATCTCTCATGAACTAATTTATCGTACATGATACACATTATTGTATCCACCACCACTCCGATCCGAGGACCATAACTCGTACCTAATATTTTAGTGCTAATGATCGTATTTTCCAGTCCATCATCTTCACCGGTGCAGTTATAACCGGCACTATTCCATTTCGACTTTCATGATAAAGAGTCCTCTATTAACTTCCAAAACCAAGGGCCACTCCTGGAATCTCATGACCCACATTTCTAACACACTTTGCTCGAGCTCGGAAATATTTGCTGTATGCCATCAAGTTAGGATTGAACAGCAACCTTATTTAAAAAATCTGAGATATATGGTTTGCACTGACTGTTCTAGCTCCTGTCAACATACATTTCTGCTAACGAAGGTAGTTAAACATTCGGTCCAAATTCCGTAGATTAACTTCCAGCAGTCTTATTCATGCTACGTGTTCCACTGAGCCATGTGAATAATACGGAACAGACCAGCTAATTTACAACTAGCCATGTGAATAATACGGTACAGACCAGCTAATTTTCAATTAGACGTGTGAATAATACGGAACAGACCAGCTAATTTCCAACTGGCCATGTGAATAATACGGTACAGGCCAGCAAATTTTCAATTAGACATGTGAATAATACGGAACAGACCTGCAAATTTCCAACTCGCCATGAGAATAATACGGTACAGGCCAGCTAATTTTCAATTATACATGTGAATAATACGGAACAGACCTGCTAATTTCCAACTGGCCATGTGAATAATACGGAACAGACCTGCTAATTTCCAACTGTCCATGTGAATAATACGGTACAGACCTGCTAATTTTCAACTGGCTATGTGAATAATACGGTACAGACCTGCTAATTACAGTAGTCACTGCGTTTCCAGAGGCTTGCACAATATGCTAGCGATCATCGTTAGTGGTTATCGTGTAAATTCATACGCGAGGCGTGAATTGTTGAAAAATGACTCAATAAATTCGATATTTTCCAATTAAATAATTTCAACGAATGAGAAAGATTGTCAGTTGATTTTCGGCACCATTGTTTTTTTGCTGTAAAAATAATTATATATTCCACAATGAAATTACCACGTTCCCACAATTTCTCGTCGTCCCAGACTCAAATTAAGAACAATAAGCGTGATATCAACAAGCGTTTGTCAATGAATGCAATATCTATCCTTCAAACTCACCTGTTTATTTTGATACTACCTTTATTCAAATTAGATGTTTTATTTTTCAGCGTGATGATCTACCACAAATGTAAATAGATATTTAATTCTGAATATATAAGAGTTTTTTATGCTCCTACTGGCGTGGATTCAGCTTCCTTTTCAGTCTATCGAAGATCGGAGGTTGCATGATTAGCTTAATACTAATAATGAAGGATATTTCATAGGACTCATTGTTAGGGGCACAAACTGGAACTCGTCTACCTAAACAATACCTCGTCGAGCAAAATATAATGTTACTGACGGCACATTTTTCCTTTAGGGCATCGCAATTCACTGAAAGTTATTCACAGAGAGTCAATTTTTCGCCAAAACCATCTACTTTTTACTGCCCTTACTACAAAATTCTAAACACAATAAATATAAATATTTGAATTATGTAAAGGGTTATGACTACTAAATGGCAATCCAGTTGGTTTTATTACAACCTGCCGCCCACGGAGTATCTGACGCCCACGGAGTATCTGACGCCTTTACAAGAGAGACGAGAGACAAGAACTCTATTCCATCACAGCAAAGCACTGCACCCGTCAATGTTCCATCTCAGCAAAGCAGTGCACCCGTCAATATTCCATCTCATCAAAGCAGGGCACCCGTCAATATTCCATCTCATCAAAGCAGTGCACCCGTCAATATTCCATCTTATCAAAGCAGTGCACCTGTCAATATTCCATCTCATCAAAGAACTGCACCCATCAATATTCCATCTCATCAAAGCAGTGCACCCATCAATAAGAGTCGAGTAGTTGCTGAATTAGTTTCAGCAAAATAATCCTCTCCTTGGAACTACATTTGATGATCCATTTTTGATCAAATAAAATTTATACTTTTCTTATAGTGTTCCACGCAATGTAAAAAAAACAGACAAATCAATTATCAACTGCCACAGTCATATATTTTGACGTAGCAGAAGTTGCAGGCTTGCAATTACAATCTGATAAAATCGGCAGTTATAATTATGTCTCCATCCTGTTAGTTGTATGACACACTTTCTTAGATGAGTCAATTCCAAATGGGAATATCAAAATGCACTTTCGATCGACCTTTCAAGATTATTTGAAACTAAAAAGGCACGTATTACCTCGAATGATTTTTTAACCTGTTGAGGCGACGTAGCGTGGATTTAGGCAGTGCTGCTGACAGCGACTGGCTTCAGCATTAGCAACACATAAGGGGATGGGTCGAAATATAGACAATTTCATCCTACATACCGTCGATTGCACCCAGAGTCAGGAAACGCCAGTAATCGCTAATAAATATTGCGTGCCGAGGATTATAAAACCTGACTATAGTATATTAACACTTGGACAATCTAACCTCTTCCCACACCGGCCTTAATTATATTAATGATTTAATATGTATGAGAGGATTCCAACGCTCGCATTCTGCCCTACCAAACCAGTATCAGTAATTGATGGCAATCGGCGTCTCACTGTTCGTAAGTCTTGTTTCTTAAAGCCCGTCGTACCTTCCGGCTTCGTCATTAAGAGACTCATTAAGAAGTTCCGTTTCCCAAGATATATGTCGATATAAGCAAAATGGAATCGGAAAGAAAATAATTCAGAATACTTCGATGGATTGAAAATGCTAATTTGATGGAGGTCATCGTCGGAGACCTAGTGACGTCGAGCGATGATAGAAGATACTGTCGGAGACTTATTGACGCTTAGCGCTGATAGATGAGGCTCTCAGAAAAACTTTATTGAGGCCTAGGAAAGATGTTCATCACTTTCAGTGACCTTAGTAACGCCCATCGATGACAGTTGTCGCCGTCACGACGTTATGATGTTACGTTGCGGTAATATACTTCACTGTACGTTGTTAACAAACTTCAATAAGAGACGTCAATTTGAGAATTAAAAAAGCGCCAATTAGACCTATCCACATAAGTGCGACAGGCCAAAAAAAGCCCCATATTACGCATATTTGAATCCGAATGCACAAGGCGTCTTGAGCTCTTGGAGGCGTCAAGAAATCTAGACTAATAAGAGGTGTCCGGTTGCCGCGAACATTGGCTGGGGACATGTCGTTTCGAGCATTTTCCCGGACAATAGGTATTATGAAACCCTCCTCTCGTCAAGAGTCTATGACCGAGTAATCCTGTCGTCAGATTAACCCTAAAATACAAGCCAAAACATTAAGAATTTTCCCCAAATGCAAGATAAACCAAGCAGAAAAACTTCCCTATTTGAACCTTCCATTATGGGAAGAAAACATCTACGAATTCTGTCATAATATTGACAAAGATGTCACATTGATCGAACAGCAGCAACCAACAAAAAACCATCAACTAATACAAATGGAGCAACTAGGCTATTTGTTAATTCTTGAATAAAATGATCGGCTCCACATACTTGACCTTCTTAAACAGAAAGTCCCCTGCAATAAGGATTAGGTCGCTCGTTGGTCACTCCACCAATTGAATGAGGCCCCGGCAATCGTTCCCTTAATAAAATACGATGAAGAATGCGCGGATCTTTTCAACCTAATCAATAGCCGTGCTTAATCTAGCATCAGTTCTGTCTATCCCAAAAATGTCCGCCACGGCCATCATCGCCGCTGTGTACACGCAGTCCATACCGCGGCCCTGCAATCCTTGTGTAAATAATCTAACTGCAAAGTTGCTGCAGAGCCACTGAGGAATTAGAGCCTGAATCAGAAGCATGCGTGACAATGCATGCGTTGCGTGAAGCAGTTAGCAGGATATAAATCTATTATTTACAGAGACGAACCATTCGTCTACCAATGATGGCAGGTCCGCTATTAGATGTGATGGAAGTGTGCCGAGTTTGCTTTGGTGTAAGGATAGGCCAGCCGTACTCAATATGGGTACGCCAGCTGTACTCAATATGGGTAGGCCAGCCGTACTCAATATGGGTAGGCCAGCCGTACTCAATATGGGTAGGCTAGCGGTACTCAATAAGGGTAGGCCAGCCGTACTCAATACGAGTATGCCAGCGGTACTCAATAAGGGTAGGCCAGCGGTACTCAATAAAGGTAGGCTAGCGGTACTCAATAAGGGTAGGCCAGCGGTACTCCATATGGTTAGGCTAGCGGCACTCAATATGGGTAGGCCAGCCGTACTCAATACGGGTGTGCCAGCGGTACTCAATAAGGTAGGCCAGCCGTACTCAATACGGCTGTGTCAGCCGTACTCAATACGTGTATGTCAGCGGTACCCAATAAGAGTAGGTCAGTGGTACTCAATAAGTGTGTGTCAGCGGTACAGCAATATTATTTTAAAAAATTGAAATATATGGTTTGCACTGTTCTAGCTCCTGTCAACATACATTGCTGCTAGCGGAGGTAGTTAAACATTCGGTCCAAATTCCGTAGACTTACTTCCAGCTGTCTCCCCTATTCTACATGTTCCACTGAGCCATATGAAAAATACGGTACAGACCAGCTAATTTCCAACTAGCAATGTGAATAATACGGTACAGGCCAGCAAATCTTAAATGAGATATGTGAATAATACGGAACAGAACTGATCATTTCCAACTGGTCATGTGAATAATACGATACAGGCCATCTAATTTTCAATTAGACATGTGAATAATACGGTACAGGCCAGCAAATTTTCAATTAGACATGTGAAAAATACGGAACAGACCTGCTGATATCCAACTGGCCATATGAATAATACGATACAGGCCAGCTAATTTTCAATTAGACATGTAAATAATAGGGTACAGACCTGCTAATTTCCAACGGGTCATGTCAATAATACGGTACAGACCTGCTAATTACAGTAGTCACTGCGTTTCCAGAGGCTTGCACACAATATGTTAGCGATCATCGTTAGTGGTTGTCATATAAGTTTGGTACAGTAGGCTGGTATTGTTGAAAAATGAGCCGTACTCAATACGGGTATGTCAGCGGTACCCAATAAGGGTAGGTCAGCAAAACTTAATAAGTTTGTGTCAGCGGAACTCAATAAAAGTAGGTCAGCGGTACTCAATAAGGGTCGCTCGCGATGCTCAATGTTTTCTTATATCTTTAGTTACTGCTTCATTTTGCAAGTCATTCTGACCTCAGCATTAGAAACACATACTCGACCCGATATATTCAACCTAGAGTAAAGTGTGTCCTCATTGGAATCACGGATCCAGGATCCGCATTTGGTTGTTGGGAGGTAAAGAGAGTAGCAATTAGATTTGATTAGATAGGGGGGTCAAAAACAGTAACGTTCATGTAGTATCCTTGTTACAAAACATCAACCGATGTTTTTTTAGAAGTAGCATCGGTTATTCGACAGTTGAAGATACTTCTGGACGAGTGCGCTAGCTGAGTGTCAACAGTTAATGTGCGATGAAAGCAATTTTGTTTCGTCACACGTTATATATTCATTCTTGTGTAAGGAAGCGCGTATACCGGCCATTGGGCGAGAGGCACACAGAAAAATAAAATTGCCATCACGATGAAATGAACAATTTTTAGTTGCACATGGAAACTTTTGATGATTTTTTCAATACTTAGACCTCTGGTGATGGCATGACGGCCGTCGCACGCTTACCATTATGCTAATCTTACCTTTTTTGCGCTGAGGATGAATTTCTCCCTCTCTTCAAATTATCACAGTGATGTCATCACTGTGATAATTTGAATAAGTCCACCAACGATATTGTTGGTATTATCTCGTTCTCTTTCTCCCTCTCTCTTCAGGACATGATTGATGTTACACGTTGGACTCAGCAACGATGCTCGGCAACATCTCTCCTTCCTTCCAGCAAGAGAAGCTCTTAATGGCAGGGTCAAACACATCCAAACACGCTGTTGGGCCACCTCTACACTGAAAAAGCTCTTACGAGGGAAATTATGGCCATTCTGTGTTGAAAGAATTTCCTTATAAACGTTTTTTTTACAATCGTATAGTTATAACATGAATCAAGGTCTTTTGAACGTATAAAACGAATTACCTTTACTTCCGAGGCCTAAATATTGATTGTTGAGCAGGCATTCACTCCATGTTATGTAAATGTTTCGAATACCGTGACCGATAGAATACAGCGACTAACAGAATACATCGTTCAACAGAATACATCGATCAACACAATACAGCGACCAACAGAATACAGCAACCAACAGGATACATCGACCAACAGAATACAGCGACCAACAGAACACAGCGACCAACAGAATACAGCGACCAACAGAATACAGCGACCAACTAAATACAGCGACCAACAGAATACAGCGACCAACAGAATACAGCGACCAACAGAATACAGCGACCAACAAAATACAGCGACCAACATAATACTGCAACCAACAGAATACAGCAAACAACAAAATACAGCGACCAACATAATACTGAAAGCAACAGAATACATCGACCAACAGAATACTGTGATCAACAGAATACACCGACCAACAGAATATAGCGACCAGAACGCTAAATATCTTTGAGTATTTATCATAGGTTGTCATTTAAAGCGAGGATGTTTTCATAGTTCATATTTTGTTCGATAATCTAATTCGACATTCGGCCGCTTCATTATT
>SDVV010022666.1:0-12899 GCA_016164225.1 Gammarus roeselii | reverse complement strand
CCAGACAAGAGTTGACTGTCCAGACAAGAGTTGACTGCCCAGACAAGAGTTGACTGTCCAGACAAGAGTTGACTGTCCAGAAAAGAGTTGACTGTCCAAACAAGAGTTGACTGTCCAGACAAGAGTTGACTGTCCAGACAAGAGTTGACTGTCCAGACAAGAGTTAACTGTCCAGACAAGAGTTGACTGCCCAGACAAGAGTTGGCTGTCCAGACAAGAGTCGACTGTCTAGACAAGAGTTGACTGTCCAGACAAGAGTTGACTGTCTAGACCAGAGTTGACTGTCCAGACTAGAGTTGACAGCCCAGACAAGAGTTGACTGCCCAGACTAGAGCTGACTGCTCAGACAAGAGTTGACTGTCCAGACAAGAGTTGACTGTCCAGACAAGAGTTGACTGCCCAGACATGAGTTTACTGTCCAGACAAGAGTTGACTGTCCTGACAAAAGTTGACTGTCCAGACAAAAGTTGACTGTCCAGCCAAGAGTTGACTGTCCAGACAAGAGTTGACTGTCCAGACAAGAGTTGACTGTCCAGACAAGAGTTGACTGTCCACACAAGAGTTGACTGTCCACACAAGAGTTGACTGTCCACACAAGAGTTGACTGCCAAAACAAGAGTTGACTGTCCAGTCAAGCATTCGACTCTAATGAGGTGGTGAACTAAAATTTCCTTTGTTTTTCATTCGATGTTTAGGTGATTTTTATCTGCTGCTTGTGTAACTTAAAAGTCGATGCTAACTTTCTTTAATTTTGATGTTCTATTTATTTTATGTTTTTCTGATTAATTGTCCAACTCCTAATTGTTTTTGTAATTTGATAACACGTTGATTTTATATTTTGTTAAATTGTTTGTCCTGATTTTTCTCTTATACATGGTTTTCATTTCAATCGGTCTTTATTGAAACACGTTGATTAGAAATGCTGCTCATAGATAGGCTCATTCGTTGGATCGTCTGTGAACAAGACTTTGTCACGTCAGGCCGCTGTCACGAGGTTGCAATTGTTATAACGCCGCCTAGCTATAATTGTCAAGTAAAAGGTCTAGCAAATTATGACCATATCGTATTTGTCAATAATGGAAGATGCACGCAATCGTACTTTACCTAAGAATAGCACGTGTTAAGTAAATGACTGCCGTTACAAATCTTCAGTAGACGAAGCAACCAACTGACGTCATTTACTAGATTTCTCGTTATTTTCACTGCTACTAAACAATTATTAACTTCAACTTCTCAAACGTGTCAGAGAAGTTCTTTAGGGATTTATTTTTATGAGTGACTAAAATGTAAATGCTATCAAGAGAGATTGTGTTAATTAAAGGCTTTTCTTGCAGTCTTGGTATGACATTTGAACAGCCACGAGGTTCGTGGACTTCAATCGCAGTAAGGGCGACGAAAAAATATCACGTTCAGGAACGAAAGAATAACATATTTTAACGAATTATTCAACGTAATACGATATATTGAAATGGCATTACATCTTAACAAAACCTCTAGGACATTTCTGAAAGCTTAATTTCATTAATAATATTAATAATACAAGTTTTATGAAAAAACATCGAGCGAATACAAGTACATTTGCTACATACCTTATTAAAATGAAAATATAAGTAATCCGCCAGGGTAATGCAGACGAGTCAGATCAAGAAGCACATTATAAGTGATAATTTTATACTTAATGTACACGCACATTATCGTTCTTCCATAGTGTACAGTGTTAGCTCCAACGTCCCAACGTTGACGACCCAGCGAGCGCATCCCTAGTGCAGATTGCGATGAGGATTTTATTATTAGAAGGCATTACTCTGGTCATGAGGCTGTGTGCTGTTCTACGAAATAATGCTTTAATGTGATCCGATGCGTTCTTTGCAAATACCCTGCTTGCGGACGTCGAGCGGGGGACCTGCATCAGTCGACGAAAGGTGTAATCATAGCTCATTGTCAGCTTCCTCATATTGGATTGACAGAAATCTCTCCGTAGTTCATCGCAGTAAATTTGGTAACAACATGATTTAAAAAGCTGTACTTATGCTTCTTTTGGTGCAAAGGAGAACTTCCGTATTACCATGTTACCAACTGCATTTGTCGTCTGGTCTACTTAGCAGCATCCTCATCATGAGTGCTATCTGCAGAAGCAATACGACCAAGATACTGAAATTCGTCCACGAAATCAAGTGTGATACCATCAAGCTTAACATCAATCGAGAAGTAATGCTTAGGACCTTTTGGCCTGACCAACATACATACAGTTTTTGAGGTGTTATACACAACATCACAGGGCCGAGCAAAATGACTGCAAATATTTAGAAGCTTCTGCAATGCCGATAAAGTTGAAACTATCGACATCATATTATCGGCATAGCTACGATTATTAACACAGCAATTGACAATATGACACCCTACGTTCTCCCTGCCGAATCGGTAATTCAAATTATCGGTGTAAACATTATACAACAATGACGGCATTGGGGTGGATGGATGATTATTCATTTTATAGATCATTAACACTTTATTTTAGTATTTTATTCTTATTATTTATTTCTGCCCATTTTTCATGACGATAAACTTTACATTGTTCATAATTTATCGAGGTGGGTTGCGACTAGGGACCCGCGGGACTTGGAGGACCCGGGGTTTCGGGAACCCGGGGGACTTGGAAGACCAGGAGGATTTGAGGGATTCCACTTGGACTCTTCTAGGGCCCTTTGGAACACCCTTGAGACCTTGGGGGACCCTCTTGAGAAACTGTGAGGCCCTCTTGAGACCCCTCTAAATCCTGGAATCTTTGCTCCCCTCTCCCTACGCCGTAAAACCCATACACAGAGGAATGTATGTATGTGGAGTGCTTGAGTAGAGAAATTAGTTATTACAGTCCACAGCATTGCTGACGCAGAGGGGGAAAGCCGCGCCGAGGCTTCTCGAGATGCGTCGAGATAAGTCGAAACACGTTGAGACTAGTCGAGTTGGTTGCGACAAATCGAAACTGGTCGAAATGATTCGAGACAAGCCGAGATGAGCTGAGACGAAGGGACTTGGGGGACCCGAGAGAATTGGATTATCCTACGGGTGCCGTCGGGCTCTTTTGGGACCCAAGGGACCTCTCCCCCCCCACACCCTATGCCCTTAAACAATTAGTGTGATTATAATAATCTGAGCAGTTTTTAGCCCTCTTCACGTTACACAATTCTTTCGTCTAAAATAATGCTAGTACACATGTGCGGGAGCTCCTGTTGGTGATTTTGTGCATGAGCGTTTTTTTCAGTCTGTGCTCGCTCGCGCGTGTGCGGACCATATGTAATGTCTGTGGTTGACCTTTGTCGCGTAACTATAAACCTTATGATGCATTGCGGTTGGAGTTGATCTGATTCGTGAGGCCGTGGACCTTGTACCAATTTTAACAATACTACCTGTGCGTACTGGCGTGCGTACATATTTTTCTTTGAGGTTCTGAGGGGGTGGAGGTGGGTATTCGTTTCGTCTGAGTTTGTATCTTACTGAATAAATAAATTGTAATGTAACCGAGCTAGGCCATGTAGTTGTAAACATTGTATTGCGCTGCTGCCGGAGCACTTTGTCCGTGTAGCCGTAAACCTTGTACCAGACTCTACAATTCTGCCTGTCCGTGTAGCCGTAGAACTTGTACCAATTTCGACGAAACAATCTGCGCGCACTGGCGTGCGTACATATTACTCTTCAAGTTTTAAATGGTTGGAGACGGGGATTCGATTCGTTTCGTCTGAGTTTTTATCTTTCATGAATAAATAAAATGTACACTAACTGAACCAGACCGCGGAGTCAGCTGTAAACATTGTGTTGCGTTTCTGTCGGAGCTTACTTTGTCTGCGTAGCCGTGAACCTTGTACCAATCTCGACGATGCTACCTGTACACACTAGCGCGCATACATATTACTCATGAAGTTCTAAATGATTGAGAGCGGAGGTCCGTTTCGTCTAAACGTTATTCTTGTGCGCACCAGCGTGCGTCTGACGCGATTAAAATGTTCAAATAGTTTAGCTTTGACAACGTTGTTTTTCTTCCACACAGAGGTGTACGAGCCTACTGGAATCCATGATCATTGAGCCTCACGGGGGAGCCTATAATGACTCACGTTGAGGCTCTGGTGGAAATGAGACCAAAATCAAATCAAAAACAATGGCGGCAATTGACCTCTTCGTCTAATTCCATTGATACATTGATAGGGAGCTGATTTTGAACTACAAATAATGGAAATGTCACTATTTCCGTACCTGGCCCTCTTTAAAACCAAACTGACAGTCCGCAGTGAACAAATACGGTTACAATCTTGCGAGAAGGATCTGATCCAGAACTATGGAAATTGAGGTAGTATTAGGTATTGAACGATAATCATTCATGTCAGACGGTCCTTCGTTTTACATATTAGAAGCGGAATAATAATTACATGCATTACTCACTGGGCAACTACTCGGCTCGTTTGCAGCTAGAAAAGAAGAGAGCTAATACCGTAATCCATCTGTAAGAGATATGTTTAAACACTTCTCCAAGTGTATCATCGTTACCTACTGCTTTGTTATTTTTGAAGCCTCTTACAATGGCACTAACCTCGGCAACCCTGATCGTTTCGTTTGCAACCGGTATATTGCTAATAGCTCCTTAAACATACTCTCTATTTTGATCAGTGACTACAGAGAAGTAGTCCTCCATTTACCTTTACGCAACTTTGAGAGAAGTGCCTGCGCTCGTAATGGTTCCTCATTGTCTCTAGAAACGCAAGTTCCCTACAAAAAGGGGGTTTGGCCATTCTCATTGCCAATGCAAATTGACCCCCTCGCTGCTTTCCAGCTACATTCCACTGGAATACAGCGTTCCTCATGGCCTAATTCAAATCCTTCGCCCGTTCATTCCACCCGGGGACATTGTATTTACTCATTCATTCCGAGAAGCATATCAGGAATATGTGATAGAAGGGTATTAAGTTCTACGTAGAATCGATCCGTTAAAGTTTAAATCAATATCAAATGTGATCATTTACGAATCATTTGAATCTTTATTCGCCATGAAATTTATTTTCTTTGCTGAACATCACTGACGGGATTTAATGCATCCCTAATTTCTGAGGATCTCTTGTTATTGCTGTAGAACAGGTTCTGCCGCTGTTGGTGTGCTGAACTTAACTGTTATAATAAATTCGATCCCTAATCCATGTGTATCTTGTGTTTGTGTTGATGGACAGGTTCTGGCGCTGTTGGTGTTGCTGGTCACAGCTGTCTCGGGTGGCCGCTTCTCTTCACCTCAGAGTTCCAATGATGCTTATAAAGACTTGACCGCGGGAGTCTTCTCTTCACCTCAGAGTTCCAGTGATGCTTATAAAGGCTTGACCGCGGGAGTCGAGGATGTAAACGAGAAGACCAGGGAGAATAAAGACCGAGAATACAACAGAAAAGACCCAGAGGAGGACCAGGTCACAGGCACTAGGTCAGACGATGTTGGACTGAAGGACACTAAGATGCGGAACGCTGGACCGCTTGGCGCTAGACCGCCTGACGTTAGACTGCTTGACGCTGGACCTCTGGATGCTAGACCTTTGGACGCTGCACCTCTCGACGCTGGATCTCTGGAAGCTGGACCTCAAGACGCTGGAACTCAAGACGTTGGACCTCAAGACGCTGGACCTCTGGGCGCTGAACCTCTTGATGCGGAACTTCTGAACACTGAATCTCTGGACGCCCCGCCTCGACCCTCGTCAGTGGACGAAAACCCGTCTGCCATCAGTGAAGAAATACCGACCGAACATGGTTGGACGGAGTACGACAGCAGCGCCATCTTAGTTCAATCGAATTCGACGAGTGCAATTACAGCCGTTGAAGAAGGACGAGACGAAAACGACGAGGAAATGGATAATCTTGACACAGACTCGACTAGTGGCACCAACGCAACATTTTGGAAGGATAGGTTAATAGATGGTAACGCTGTCACCATCGGAACTGGTCATGTTTTAGGCCCCTATTACGGGATAGAGTTGCAAAATGCAACCGAAATCACACTGTCTCAGCTTTCCAACAATCAACAAACAAAGTTAGAAAGTGAAAGCGATATCACACTAACGCGAGAACAGAGAACAACATCAGCAGAAGAGGTTACAACTAATGTACTAAAAATGAATAGACAAAACAACAAATATGGGAGACAGAAAGCAAAACGACGAGGTAGATTTGTTTTGGTGAGGAGAAACCATACCACACATCCATCAATGAATAAAGCCGTAGCGGCAACTCAACCTAACAAGATAGTGTTTGAAAATAACGTTCTATTGGGCACGGAAGATTATCTCAAGCTTAACGCTGTTGATTTGATGACAACGGAACCTCAAAATAGTCTTGTGGTTTCAGCCACTCGACCTTCACTACGACTAGACTTTTTCAGTGAGACTCTACAGTCTGCACACCAGCCCGAAGAATTCAGATTAACGGGCGCAACCCCGAGTTCTGCTGACTACAGCGGCACAGTAGGACCTCTCAAACATAGGGGACCGTTTTCAGCCAAAACGGCTTCGTTCGGAAAAAGTCTTCAATCATCGGTCACAGAAACATCTCACAGACACAGTAACTGGTTGTCGCCAACAGTGGCGACTCATAACTTTGACTACCTGTCAACAGCTCTGTCACCTCCACATGACGCGCCACAACCAACTGTCGTTCCTGTAGACCACTGGGACTTGGCTCCTCCATCCACGGTCGGACCACGCCACTACAGCGAGGTTTACGATACCAATAATATTCTAGTATCGGGTCGCACGTTCTTTTTCCAGGGTAAAAACCCAGAAAGTAAACCCGAAGAAATATCCAGTAATATAATAACATTACAACCCAGTGCTGTTAACTCAGCAGGGCCGTCAAAACCACCCTTAGCTCTTGACATATGGCAGAATACGATGTCCATCACAGAAGGTCCTCAGGAGACCTTACAAGGAATTGTCGTAAATAAATCCAATAATCGCCTTCCAAGGGTTCTGTTTAGCGCCGCGAATAACGACAAGGCTAGAGACAACTCGTTTGCGCACCATCACCAGAAGTCCAAGGCCAGCGGTGACGACGACATGACGGTGGTGGGCAAGCCGGAGGCGAACACTCGCGATGGGAAGGAAGGTAAAAGGCACAGAAAAAGGCGAACGCGAGGTCGTTTTCATCCCGTGACTAAAAACGCTGCTTCTTCAGATTCGAGAGACGTTTTTCTCAGCCATAATGTTGAAGAAAGCCACGAACAGAAAGAGAACAGCGAAGAGGCGCAAGAGTCAACGGGGACCGGCAAGAGGTTGTTTCGGTCATCGTATTTGCTTCCACCCCCGCCTCATGTAGGGCTGTTGGTGCGTCCCCGACCACGTCCCAGGCAATACTGGACTCATCCCCTCCCCGCCCCTGTCTTCCCACCTCCTCCTCTACCACTGCCCCGGCCAACGCCCCATCACCTCTCCGATGGTTTTTCGGTAAGTACCTTCGACACAGATGTGTAATCTAGCAGCAAACATCATCCAATATAGCGGGATATTGGAGGGTCGTGGCCGGAAGATGATGTCCCATTTATGGCAATGACCAAATTAATGGACAGATGGTGATTGGGGAGGGCGGACGACAAAACAAAGGAAGGCATACTGAGTCCTTAGCGAGCATGTGCGCCTAAGCAGAATTGTAGGGTCGTTATGCACACAATGTTAGTTGCACAGCGTGCTAGCATGACTGTGACCTCCTCCCCCCTCTGTGTGCAACTGGCTCCTAGGCCATGAACGTTAAGGAACAAAATCTTAATTTAATACATTGTAAAGTGTTTTACTCCAGAATTTCATGCATTTCCACTGGCGCAAAGATATCAAAAGCTAGCACCTTCATCAAGTGAAATATATATTTAAACAATTGACAATCATCTTTCATACTAAGAGAAAGTGTGTTCATCTAACCGGCATTCATTTCAAGGAGACGAGTCATTCTACATGAAGTATAAAAGTTTAGATGTTCTATACATGGTATATGTTTGCAAAGCATTTCTGTCTTTCCGATCTGTTGAATCTGCTCTTATCGAGGTTTTATTGTTTGAATTATCTTTGATGGAGCCTCTGAGGGACAATTTTTGTAGAAGTTGCCATCAACAGTTTCACGGTCACATTTTGGTGCTCTGAAGACAATAGTGCCCTTCACCGGTTATGTCATGGTCCAGTAAAGTAATTACAACACACTGGACCTTCGCATATTAAAATAATGACATTCAACAGTCCAGCCATGGTCCAGTGAAGTGGTTACGACTCTGGATTTTCACATTTAAAAAATCGGGTCAAATTTCTGTTCATGACCAGCTAGTGTTTGGTTCCTTCATCTTTTTAGTTTTCGTTCGACACACCCATGCTTGCGTCGTTATTGTGTCCCTTGCATGATTTCGATTTCATTTATCATCTGTCTACAACGACCGAATATGCATTAAAAATACTGTTTACATGTTCTTCACATATACAGCCATCCATATTAAATTGCCTGATACGTTAGTGTTATATTAACCAACACCAACCAATCTAGGTATCCCAGCACATTGTTTTCCTGTTTTGTTCTTAGACCGGCTACAGTTTGTCTAACCCAAAGGTCGTCAAATTATATGTTCTTTAAACAAAGCACGAACAGTGTTCTCACAAACAGTGTTCCTACGAACAGTGTTCTCGCGATCAGTCTTCTCACAAACAGTGTTTTCACGAACAGTGTTCTCACGAACAGTGTTCTCACGAACAGTGTCCTCACGAACAGTGTTCTCACGAACAGTGTCCTCACGAACAGTGTTCTCATGAACAGTGTTCTCACGAAGTGTCCTCACAAACAGTGTTCTTACGAACAATGTCCTCACAAACAGTGTTCTCACGAACAGTGTCCTCACGAACAGTGTTCTCACGAACAGTGTTCTCACGAACAGTGTCCTCACGAACAGTGTTCTCATGAACAGTCCTCACAAACAGTGTTCTTACGAACAGTGTCCTCACGAACAGTGTTCTTTTAGGCACGAATTTGTATTGTACAGGTTTATTTCATTATTTTGACTTGAGAGAAGTGCATTTTAATTTGTTACGAAAGAACGTCTTGTCAGACCTGCGCACGCTTGATGATTTTGTCTGTTTTCTTTACAATTGCGATTTATGAAAGGCCATGTGAACGATGATGAACATTGGAAGACTTTTCGCGCGTAACTTGTTTATAGATACTTGCGCAGTATCGACTTTCTAATAATATATACTGGCGTTTATTTCCTGTGGAAATGTGATATAGCAACCTGTAATTTATTAAACGGCACAACTCTTTAAAGGTTTTCAGGTGGCACAGCTGTTGTTTTCGTTCCTTGCTTGATAGTTATAATGTACCGATAAATTCTTCTAACAATGTATTATATTGAGCTTCGTTTCTCTTTATTTATTTCTTCGATAAATACTTTACTCGCGCTTTCTAAAATTCTTTACTCCTAATACATTTTTTTACTATCCTCTATACCAGGCATCATAGTTGGCACAGGGTGATATACCTTTTAATCATCTATTGATTTCGTCATATGATTGCTACAGGATGTTATATCTTGCATTCTTCTACGATACTTTCTCTACCATAGGCGTCATGTTACAGGGTGTTATATCTCTGATTTTTTTTTATTCATTCGCTACCATAGGCGTTATGATCGGTGCAGGGTATTGGTTATACCGTCCATTCTATTATTGTTGCCTTCTATATCAAGGGCGTCATGATTGGTACATGGTAAGTTCCTTATAGTTTCTCTCAATTCTCTCTATCATAACCGTCATGATTGGTTACGGGTGATATAACTGTTATTCTTGTACTGATAGCACAATAACATTAATGTTAGTCTCCTATGTCCGTATTTCATATCAAAGGTTACTCAGTATTCAACTTGGCAACATTATTAGAAGTCTTCTGTGGGTCTGCTTGACATGCAGGTAATTGACAATCGTCTTTTTGATGGCACTGGCACCAAGCAGCCTGTGCTACAACAGTCACGGTCTAGGGGCGTGAACAACAGTAGGTGCTTGCGCCGCTGACCGTAGGCCGCTGCCACTAGGTGAAGCAGCTGATCAGTTTGCGGAGTGCAAGAAAGTGTGGGCGATCGCAGCGCAGTATCAACAGCGAGCGGCGCGCTGCGGGAAAGTGATAAATTAGTGCGTCGGCGGCAGAGCGGTGCAATCAATGACCATAGACAGATGACTTAGAGCAGAGAGGGTGTTGGCTGCTGCAATTGTTTGCAGAACACCGCCACATCCACAGCTCCTTCACTCGCCCATTGCGTAACCGGCCCGTCGCGTCGTCTGACTGCTGGGATGATCCACTTACTTCATTTGCTCACGAGACGGGTTGCAGTGCATACAATTTATTGGCCTACGGAACTTTCATGTTGTTAGATCATAGGGCATACCGATTCGCCTTACCATGTTAGTCATGCAATAGATGCGTTCACTGCAATGCTGAATTCCAGTTCAATCGGACACTGTCTGACTGTAAATAGTAAGCAGCTTTTTGAAGTGGCCGTTGCAGTCAGGGTCTTACCCTGTAAGCTTCATATCACCAGTGACTGGTTTATTTTCCTGCTTACGTTATGTCATCCGTGGTAAACTTCGCACACTAGATGCTCCATCTATGAATCTTCAATTTGTCTGAGGCACGAGTTTGGTGACGTATAAAGACCCCCTCTCTTGGTCCTATAGTAGACGATGGCGCTGGTCATAAGATTTTCGTTTAAATAATTAGCCACAAACTGAAATTTATGTAAGGAATGTCGTATATTCATTTTCTTTCTTTAGCTTTTCAAACACCGCACAACAGTGACGTAAGACTTGCACCACTAAAAATGCAAACGACTCCGGGCGGTGATAATTTCGACGATTAAGCAGTATTTACACGGTGGCTGGTCACAGAATGTGGCTTCTTTAGAGTGATTAAGAGATTTAGCAGACGGTTATGTAGATACGGAAAACTAATATACCAGTTACAGCCATACTGAACGCGGGACCTTGACTGTTTGATCTTAAAACAAATTATGAAGATATTTCATTGGTAACGAATAATAAACCAAAATTACCATTCACAGGGCTAGTTTTTTATGAAGTGTTGTGGAAAACCACGAAAAAGTATTATTACATTTAACATCTCCTACGCTCTGCAATTTCTTATTATATTTGGTTGAGTCTTTAATTGGATAAAAAAAAGATTTCGGAAAGTTAATTCCTTTACGGAATGAATTATAGATTAGGATAAGGGATCCACCTCCACCGCAGAGAAGCAGTTGTGGTTAATATTTTGAGGCGCGTTCAGCAGGAGGCGCCACCTACTCATTCAGCGTAGTGGCTCACATGCATACAGGAGCATTTTTTATGAACAGTTAAACTTGATGTTGATTTGTATATCGGTATCTTTGTCTCAACTTTGCTGCTATTCGCTTATGAAAATTCTATAAATATCAAAATATGATAGATACTATGAATTTTAAATGCATTTTCTTTCACTGTTTGTTGTATATACTAAAGGCATCCGAAATAGTATCTTTTTGGGTTTGTTTTCAATATCACTGCGTAGGGATTGTACGATTTCAAGTATGTGAAGTAGCGAAAAAAAAATCGTTAGTGGTTAGTCTATAACCGAAAAAACAAACTAGAATTTTCCTAAGTGAAATTTACCTTCATATGGATTTTTTTGCGGCATCATATCTGGACAACCTTTCTCTATGGATAGTATCAATTAAATTTCTGATGAGTTCAAATATCGAGCGTGAAATGATCATTGCAAATTTTTCTTAATATTTAATCATAAACGAATTTCCTCTCGCTATTGTACATTTATATAGCTTTTACCTCAGAACAAAAAAAAAATACAGTAGCAAAAGAAAATTAGTTTACGATTGAAGATTAATAAGAAAATTCAATTGTATTTTTCCGCTCGCTATTTGAACTCATCAGAAATGTTATCGATATTATCCATTAAGAAGCTTTGCCCAGGTATAATACCGCAAGAAAATTGTATGTGAAGTTGGATTTCACGTGGAAAAAGTGAAGTTTTTAAGTCTGTTGTAGACAAACCATAAACAAATTTTATTTCGCTACTGTACTTACATGCAGATTCAAGAAACCTACAATCTTGATGCAGGGATATCGGGAACTGAACGTGAAGAGACCCTATTGTTGGCGTCTGTACTGCTCATAATCGCAGTTCAGGTACACTAAAGCAGACTTCATTTTCCAAATTAGTGTCAAGTGCTCCTCAAGCTTTCTAAACTTCTCCTTCCCTTCATTGCCCAGTTTTCGAAGAACAATTCGAGAAATGAAAGACATAATGGCTATCTAAAACTAGGGTTCATTTAATCCAACGTTTCGGTTACTGTATTGTAACCATCTTCAGAGTAAAACAGGTCTGGAATAATATTTATTCTTCCCGACCTGTTTTCTTATGGAAATGGGTACAATATAGTAACAGAGACGTTAGATTAAATGAACCCCTACTCTTTCATACCCATTTTGTCTTTCATTTCCCGAATTGATAATCAAAGACTGGACACTGAAGGGAAGGAGCATTATAGGAAGCTTGAAAAGCACGTGAAACTGAATGTTATAATCGCAGTTTGAATGGTTTGTTGTCCACGTATCTACAAAATGGGTTTGTAGGAATATTAATTAAGATACTCTCGTTTACTTAACACTAATAATGACCAATTTCAATTGGTTAGAGTAGCAGGGAAATTGCGAGTGATTTTGAATGAATATTCATATTTAATAGCTCTATAAGCAGATCTTGATCACATTTCTCAGTGACTAATCTCGCCACCTGTGTTCCATACATTCATAATGCATATTGACAACAAAAATAAATCTGATATTAATTTTCGAAAACCTAATATA
>SDVV010022665.1:0-12899 GCA_016164225.1 Gammarus roeselii | reverse complement strand
CTGATATATTCAGAAAATGTAAGAACGGATTTTGCAAACCGACGACCCGATTTTGATGTACAGTACACCAATCGATAGAGACCAACTAGTAGAGAACAGCCGCATTGTGTTCATCTAAATTGTGATTTTTAGATTTTTGGTGCATATGAAAAGAAGTGACTAGCTACATTGCGATTTTTTCACTTTTCAACCTGCATCTCCTCCCTGGTGTTGCATCCCACATTGATGAATTTGGTTTCGCTAGATAGTATAGACCCAAGACCTCAATTCTATGAAGAGCTTTTTGAAATTTCATTTTTATTATGTTTATTTGAAAAGTGCCCCATTCAGCCAATGAATAATATATTATTAGCAACAATATAATTTATAAGGTTTGACTTTATGATCTCTGATCCTATCACCTTGAGCATCCTGTTGACTTGCAATGCCTTGAAAAAGCACAGAATCTAAAAAAAAACAATGTAATTCTTTTTTTTAATATCATTTTTTTAAATCATCAGCTTTCACACAAAAAACTTGTTGATTTAATCACTTGAATTTTTTTACATTTGATTTAATCAGTGCCAACCCTGATCTCATGGGCCACCGTAACATAGAAACTTGAAAGGTGTGATGGTATTTCACCGTGATTTACAGTTACTACATACATGATACTCATTTCAGGGGTGAGCCGGTGGTGTCTGTGGACATGCGACCACTGCCCAAAGAGCCGGAGTCTGAGAAGAAGAAGTCAAAAGGCAAGCCTCCTAAACACAAGCACCATCACAAGGAACATGTTGCCGAGAAGCCAAACATCTCCTACCCAACCAACTTTGAACACACCATCCATGTTGGCTTTGATGCAATCACCGGAGAGTTTACCGTAAGTAACGTTGACTGATCTTGTTGCTCAGATTTGTTGGTATAAAATTATAAATGCCATACTGCACTGCCTACCTGCTCAGGCTGTTCATAAGATTTCATAGCTATAACTGTGCACCTACAGGGTTAAACTTGAATTCTTTTGTAAATTATTTGGTCTAGATTTCATTCATGCTATTCTAGACTGCCTACCTGTAGCTCACAGCTTCTTCAATAATCAAATTGCTATATAGCTAGCTGGCTCTATTAATCTGGATCTCTATTCAGTGCTAGCCTGACTTGTATTATGATGTTTTTCAGCTTTTTATACAGCCAATGCTATCTCGCCTGTAAAACATTCACATTGCTGCAATATGCTGGGATTTGGTTGGATTCTATTTTTCCTCTGCATAGATTAATATCTTTCTTTAAATAAGCTTTGCAAAAAATGTTTGAAATGGATGGAACACTCAAGAAATTCATATTTTTGATTTTCATTTTGAATTTAAAAATGTGTAGAAATTTCATTCGAGATAATTAATTCAAAAACTTGCTTGACAGTAAACCACAACAAAAAAGGAACATGTCCAGTTTCTAGTTGGATAAGTATTGCCTATTTTTTTTAACCATGAATTGATCATTGACTAGAGCATCTTTACTTCAACTACTGAACACACAAGAAAACTAGTAAATTGTTCAGTACCTCCACTGAGTGCATTTTTCTGTGCAGTGAACAGTTGTTAGAAAACTTTAACAATTCCTTTACGTTCTTAAATTCCATTTTGCTCTGTGCAGCCGCTTCAAAATTACAGCCTCTTTATTGTGTTTTCCCCTGGCTAAAACAAGCCTCTTTATTGTATTTTCCCTTGCTAAATAAAGACTCTTTATCATCTTTTTCCCTTGTTAGAAAGGCTTCTTTATTGTTTTTCCCTTGCTATATCATTAACAGGGTCACAAAGACTTGATATTTGTATTGTCTTTAAAATTAGATTGGTACCCAGCTAACAACAAAAATACCTGTGAATAAATATCTGACAGGATTTTAGCTGGTTGTGATATTAATTTCACTTCATTTCCTTAGACAGATGCAAATAATAATTTATGTGTGATGTACCAAATTTTCAACTTTATGAGACATGATAAAATGTTGTTATTTTGCACTGGACAGATTGCATTCAAATATTGCACCAATCCAACATTTGCAGTAGCTACTGGCTTCTAAAATTCTGTTGCACAAATTTACACAATTTGTAAATGCACAAATGGACACTTTGTAAATTCGTGATGTTATTTAATTAAATAAACTTTATTCAAGTCTCTGACTAAATAGCTACCATGAATATTTCATATCATTAAATTAAATTCATTTCTGCCTCATGACTGTATAGCTATATATAATATATTTGTTGCACAATTTCATATCTACTACACTACCCCACTGCAGTGCTGTGGCCCATAGACCTAATGCGCAATGGTGTCCAGGCTCATCACAACATAGCATACCCACCAGATAGCAAGCATAGCCACCTTTGATGTTTTTTTATTCAAAAATGATCAGAAATGTCTGATAGTAATTTTTTTACCCCTAACTATTTTGAGCTACCCTAGGTAAGGACCCTCAGCATTGATTTGATTGTGATTCAGGAAGCACCTTCTTATGCTGTCTCTTCACTGGTCTGCCACCCATGTTCTAAATGCTCAAATAGTGCAATCTGGACTCTGAAAGCCAGCACTGTGTGTTTATATATTTGAACGTTTGATATTTAATGGAACTATCATTTTTAACTTTGGATTGACAGGCAATAATTTTTGATTTCTGTATAATGTCATATGTTTTCCAACAACTTGTGTTGTAATTCAGGAACTAGGATTGTTTGACAAAAAATGTATTTTACCACACCTTTGGTCATTGTTGTTGATATTTCAGTCAAGGTCCTTTGCTCCTACAGCAGCAAAGGATACCCCTGGTGATGATCAGCTGTTACCTTGGTATCTCACATTGGTGGCCTCAAAACTGCCCAAAACACAGTAACACCAGAGTGCAGAGCTGGACAGGAGGCACCAATGCCACACTACACCAGAACTGGGAATGCATCGCGAAATAATAGGACAGAAAAATCTTTTATTTGTGCTCCATTAAACAACCATACAACAATGTAATTATTCACAAGGTTGAAGAAAAAAGCAAGTACCTATACATACATCACTACATAGTTACAGATTAAACAACATTTGGTTAGTCAATATTTAAGAATTAATCTTCCATCAGATCAGCAGGGTCCTGCTTTTGGTGAGTGATATACATCAACTGCACTATCCCAGCAGGTATACCATTCCTCACACTAACACATCTCACATTAAAAGACCTACTGCAGACATCAGAAGAGCAAGTAGGAACACCAACATCAGATAATTAACCCTAGTAAAAAAAATTGTAGCAAATGAAGGAAATGCGGCTAAAAAGAATGTATGCCCACCGTTTTCCCTACATGTTGACAACCTGCTGACCTTGCTAAACATCAATCGTAAAGCTATCAAGCCTTCATTTTCCAAACGAATCCTTAACATTACAACACCAACATGGATGATCAACCCACCACCAGTCAACCTAGACCTGCAAATGTACCCTAAAGCAACGACTCCAACCAACGCTTACCGGCAGGAATTCCTATGACTACTTGAAGAAGAATATTTAGACCTACTACAGCTACAGACACGAGGCGGCATCCCCCAGAAAGGGGTGTGGTTGACGGCTACGCGCACCTCACACCCCGTATACGCTCACGCTCGCACAACTTATCCCTTTTGTGCTAAAGGGTCCGGCCGGTACCCTCTCAACATACACTCTGTGTCACGAGTGCAGTCCGAGGGTCCGTCGTCAGCAGCAGGCCCCGACAGTTTTCACTGGTTTACCCCCGCCGCGTCATAATGGCCGGGCCCTCAACACCCACGACCATCCCGACAGCGGAATGCCAAGGGCAGGAAAGCACATCAGAGCAGCGTCAAAATCAACCATTCACAACCATTCTCCACTCACGCCTGTTCATTGTACGCTCTCTCTCCACCTCCACATTCATACCTCTCCTTCCTAACGCCTGCTTCACACCGTCCATCCACTCAAATTTCGGTCTACCTCTAGGACTGCGACCACTCGCCTCCGCATTCATCACCCTTTCCCCCAATCTCTCTTCATCCATCCTCTCTCTGTGCCCGAACCCTCTCAGAACACGCGAATTCACTTTGTCCTCCAACGAATTCACTTTGTCCTCCAACGAATTCACTTTGTCCTCCAACTTCTTCACCATCCCTGTTCTGATTCGAACCACATCGTTGGTGATCCGATCTCTCGGCATTACTCCAGCCATGCTCCTCAAACGTTTCATTCGAAAACATTCAACCTTCTTCTCTCCTCTGCTCTCACCCCCCCAGTCTCAGCTCCGTAGAGCACAGTTGGGACAACAACACCCTCATACAGCCCTCTCTTTGCTTCCATCCCCAACGTCCTACAGCTCATTACACTCTAATGCACCCAACACTTTACACCCCTCCTCCACTTGCGCCTTCACTTCAGTTTCCACTAGTTCAGTATCTTCACATGAGAGCCCAGATACTTAAAACACTGAACTTCCTCCAAGAGCTCTCCATTTAGTATGTATAGACATACAGCCTATACCCACGTTCACTTGAAGCTTTCTCCTCTCACACACTCTACCAAACTCAGACACTAGCCTACATAGCTTCTCCTCCGAATCCGCAACCAGGGTCGTGTCCTCAGCAAATAGCAACTGGCTCAACTGCCAACTCCGCCCATTCGCTTCCAACAGTTCTAAGCCACGACCCAGCACACTCGCGTTCACCTCCCTGACCACTCCATCCATATAGAGGTTAAACAGCCAGGAAGACATCACGCAGCCTTGTCTCAGTCCCACTTTCACTGTGAACCAATCACTCACCTCGTTTCCCACTCGGACACATGCTCGGCTGCCAGCATAGAAACTCTGCACCGCTTTCAACAGATGTCCGCCCACTCCATACAAAATGCAACACTCTCCACAGCGCTTCCCTGTCAATCCTGTCGTATGCCTTCTTCAGATCCATGAAGGCCTAGAACACATCCTTTCCTTTCAACAATAGCAAGGTACTTCTCACAGACCTGTCTTATTGCAAAAATCTGATCGGTACTTCCTCTACCACTCCTTAAGCCACACTGTTCCTCTCCAATTGCGCAGTCCGTACAGTCTCTAATCCTTTTGATCAGCACTCTCCCGTACAACTTACTAACCACACACAACAGACTGATACCTCTCAAGTTGCAGCATTCATTTTTATTTCCTTTGCCCTTGAATAGCGGAACAATGCAGGCACTGCGCCACTCATTCGGTACCACGCCTGCCACAAAACACAAGTTCAGTAACCTCACCAACCATTCGACAATCGTTACTCCACCCTTCTTCAGGCACTCGGTTGCAACGCCATCCAAACCAGAGCTTTCCCTGCTTTCATCACGTCCAACGCCACCTGCACCTCTTCCCTGGTAATGTCCGTCACAAGTCTTTCTCCCAAAACTGGCATCTGAGCACCACCACCCAGAGCAACAATATCAGCCTCTCTGTCATCCTCAACATTCAACAACTCATCAAAATACTCGGCCCACCTCTCCCGTACATCACCACTTCCCAACAACAACTGGCTATTTTCATCTTGCACCACTTCCTCCTTTCTGGTCTCTCCCTTTCTCACCCTCTTCACCTCTTTCCAGAACATCTTTTTGTTCTCCTCAAAATTCTGGCACAACCGTCTGCCCCACCTGGCATCAGGGTCCATTTTGGCTCTCCTCACCACCCGCTTCACCTCGCTTCTCCTCTTTTTGTAGCTTTCATAAGCCACCACCGACTTCACCTGCAATCACTCCTCAAACGCTTCTCTTTTCTGTGCCACCGCCAGTTTGACCTCCTCGTTATAACCACTCGCAACCTTCCCTTTTGCACCCGTCCACACGGCGCGCACCACACACCTTCTTCGCACAAACTCAGCAACGCATCCCTTAACGCCTCCCACTCTTCCTTCACATCTCTCAGGTCTTGTCCTCTCACGTTGTTATATGCTTCCCTCAACGCCTGCTGGAACTCCTGGGCTCTTCTTCTCACATCCAGTCCACTAACTTTCACTGCCTCTCTTCCTCCTCCCACTCGTTTGTTGCCCTTCCACTTCTGCTCCACTTTTAATATACCTTCCACCAGCAGATGGTCAGACACTCCTCCACCCTCCCCTCTCAACACCTGCACATCCAACTGCCTCCCCACCAATCTCCTCGATATCAGCACAAAATCCATCAGTGCTCTCTCCACCACTGCACTATGGGTCATCCTAACCCATGTGTACTTGTGGATATCTCGCTTCTTGAACAAACTGTTCCCGACCACTAACTCCTGCTCCATACACAGACCTATCAGATTTTCTCCATTGTCATTTCTACCGGGAACGCCATACCTTCCTATTATATTCTCCACCACTACATCTCCAACTCTCGCATTAAGGTCACCCAGTCAGTACAACTTCATTGAAATGACCTCCAAAACTCTCAATACACTCACTCAGGTCAGTCCAGAATTGCATCCCTCTCCTCATCACTCCTCTTGCTGCCAGGTCCGTAAACACTCACAAATACCAATCTTTCTACGCCTAAATTAACTTCCACCCACATCAATCTTGAGGACACCTCCTTCCACTCGGTAACGCTACTAGCCAACAGATCACTTGATATCATAACCACACTTTCTCGTGCCCAACCTTCCTCCACACCAGACTTTCTTCCATTTACCACACCAAAATCACATTCTCCCTTACCTTTCAATTTCGTCTCACTCAGCGCCAACATATCAAACTTTCTCCTCACAAACATCTCACTAATTTCCCTCCTCTTTACATCATTCGTACTACAGCCACGCACATTCAGCGACCCTAACAGCCGTCTTTGAGAAAGAGTTTGACAGAGAACGGAATTCCTAGCCCCTTTGCTCCGCCCCTTTTAGTCGCCTTCTACGACGCGCAATGGTTACGGTAGCACGATTCTACTCCCGGCTACGGTGTACCCTTTTAGTCGCCTTCTACGACACGCGGTGGATACGGTAGCAAGATTCTAACGCCCCGGCTACAAGTCTGACGCACCGCCACGTATACACTGACGGCTCCAAAACCGCGGACGGAGTGGGAGCCGCCGCTGTGTGCGGGAACACCCCACTCTTGGCCATCCTCCCACAAGAGGCCTCCGTGTTCTCTGCGGAGGCGGAGCTTCACGCACTCGAACTAGCCATCTCTATTGCAAAAACACATCGCTTCCCCAAATACGTCGTATTTTCGGACAGTCTGAGTGTCCTCACTCAGTTTAAAACACTGCACTACGAACATCCCGTTCTACGTAAAATGCAGCACGATCTCTTTGTGATGACCAAGACGGGTCAGGCAGTGGAATTCTGCTGCATCTCCGGGCAAGCGGGAATAAGAGGAAACAAACTTGCGGACTCGCTTGCTAAACTGGCATCTACTCACCAATAACAATTTTTTGCAATACATTACTGGGACTGGTTCCCTATCATCAACTCCCGTATACCATCCCGATGGGATGAAATGTGGCAACAGAGTGAACAAAAAATGCTTTCAGTCAAACCCTCAGTCGGAGAATGGGAAACAAAGTTCACCAACAGAAAAGACCAAGTGCTCATCAACCGCTTGTACACGGGACACACGTGGATAACTCACAACCACTTGATAGATGTCGACATAGGACCAAACGCGTCACCTTGCCCCTGTTGCCAACAAGTGGCCATCAGCGCGAAACGCTCACTGATTGATTGCAACGCACTCGCGGCAGCCCGACGAGCATTCCTAAATCCCCCGTGCAACCTACAAAGCCTACTCACGGACTCAACCTACCGTAAAAAGCTTATCGCTTTCGGAAAACACACCGGACTATACGAAGCTGTCTAAACCTCAAACACCTGTGCAAATGAGGTGGTCTCTCCACCCCATTACGCACAGCAATAACAACAAATTTTACGAAGATACGCATCAATTCTTTACTCTCTCGTACGCGCTAGTACGCGAATATGCCACAATTGAAATATGTACTGACTTCATCTTGACATGACTAATATTTTCGCACGTGAGGTCGTGCGAACTCAACTGAATCAATGAAGGTTTGCAATTTTTCAAAACGAAACGTGCCCTCACGGGTACATCCATTGGTCCCGTACATACACAGAACCCAACCTCTGACTCCATGAACAAATGATCCGTTCCTGCTAATAGTCCACCTCTTAGGATTAATATTCAACCAGAAACTAACTTGAAAGTTCCATGTGCAACAATTTAAGATAGACTGCACACATCAATTGATTGTTCTTCGGATCATATTGCACTTTCACCTGGTGCGCATTGCGCAGACAGCACATCGTTACGCCTCCATTGTGAGCATCGTCCATTTGTTGATAAACCTAATTTCCTCAAAATATTAGAGCCAGTCCTTGATGCTGAACTCTTCATCTGCACTGGAGCTATTCGCTTCACCTTTATTGTTCCAGTGCACTGAAAAGCCTTGACACTCTAATCTACTCTACTCCCTTGTTGTGAAACAATTATGTAATACCTGTGAGCCCAGCCTTGCTTAGAGACATGAACAAATTGACCTCCATTTTTTTTGCCACATTCTTGACTGCATTACTTCCCCTGCATGTACCACAATCTGACAATTTCCTCCCAATCTCGTTTCCCTCTTGAGCTTTCCACATCGTATTGAGCTTCTCTCTCCGAATTTTGGACGACCACAAATAATAGTGGGCCCTTTCCTGCGAGATGCGAATACCATCTGTCAAATTCTTGAAAATATACTTAGCTTGCACTGTTAAAGAGACTGAAAAGCAGATTTTACACCGTAATTTTCAAACTATTTTTATATAGATCATGCGGAAATTTACCTTGGTGACAGCTTATTTATCTTCACTGGTGGAGCAAAAGCACTGATCCCGGGCCCAACTCCTGACCCAAAGTGTGTGTTGCAATGTCATGACCGAACCCTCTAGCGCTAAAGAGCTATGGTTTGGCATGTGTGTAGGTGTATGTGAGGAGTGCCTTGCCGTTGGCTACCCGCTCTTTTGGGAGATTCGGCCTTGTGTTTGTACCTGGAACAGACGACGATTCTGTGGGCTGTGCAATGGTACTCCCCGAGCGCGTCGTTGCTAAGAGACTCCTGCCATCATCGGCGGTGTTCACTGCTGAACTTGTGGCCATTATCATCACTCCCTCAGCAGCAGATACCTCCCAGATGCCAATATCTTGAATGATTCCCTTAGCATACTTCAGACCTTGGTGACCTTCAATGATTGCCAACCCTATTGTCTCTGCAATCCTTGCGCTGACTTCTTCGTTTATTCTCCGGGAGCAAGTAAGTTTGCTTATGCCGAGTTCTGAGCCACTTGGCTTGTGGGTAATGAGCGAGCGGACGATGCGGCTCGGAGAGTTGCAGTTGCGCCCGACCGAGCAGAACATTGTGCACTCCCATGTGAATATTTTTTCCTAGCAATTGCAGAAGCTCTGCAAAACAAATGCAACATTGGATAGTCTGATGTTCCTCCAAGAAATAAATTGCGCAATATCACACATCAACACCCTGGACCTTTTCCCAATAATCGCTTATGACGTCTGAGATTATTCTCTGCTGATTGAGAATATGGTATAGTAAAATAATAAAGGGGTTGCTGCCTTCATTTTGCATGAACTGTCTAGTCCCTCTTACAATTGCCTATCCTAGAAAATGTCCCACCGGGATTGAAAGGCCACCATAAGCAACTTTCCAGTTCTCTCTCAAGCAATTCAGTGTGGAACCTCTCTTTAGATACCTTCGCGAAACCTATTTCTTAATTGTGATCTCATTTGTCATGAATTGATCACACTTCAGCTTACCTGCTCATAGATTACTCCATCACATAAGGTCACTGCTCCCGATTTATTTCAAATAAAGTATTCCCTGGTCTCTTCTTCACGCCTAGTGACTTGCGCATGCCATGGACCAAAACAAACCTGACGACAGACAGTGACTTGTTGTTGCATTGCTGGTTGCTGGTTTGAGTCGTCACGTTTGGTGCCGGAATGACATGGACTCCAACTCACCAGAAACCTTTGTCACTCGAATCTAATCTAGTCACAGAATCCTTCTAAAACTGTACACCTGATGCTATTATAATTACAACATTTTTCATGGCAAAATAAAAGTGTGAGAATAGGGGGGCACAAAGCTATGCCCTCCCACTTTTCCCAATTACTTTGTTATAAAATGAGGTTTGATTACATTTTTCAGAACATGCATATTTGCTTAGAATGTCCTCCCTCCCTCCCCACTCCCTTCAAAAATCCTGGTTGCACCTCTGGGTCTTTGCTATCTTGCCCACCCATGTTCTGATTCACATTCTGCAGTCTTGGTAGATACATTCTCATCATTGTGGACCATTGAAGTGGCAGTTTTTTAACCATTCATATTTGTAAAATGTATTTAGCTGTTGCAAATAGTTACTTTGACAAATACATTTTTTTAGCTACCAAATATTATTTTTTGTGTAATACCGGTTACTGTTGGTTAAAATTTCCTTAGTGGGATGCTTATCCATGTTGCAATTGCTATTTGAGGGAGCTGTAATGGTATGATCCTACATAATATTTAACTATCCTATTATTTGCAAGGCAGCCAGCAAAAATATATCCGCATAGCAGATGTCTCACATTTCATGAGCTATTTTTGCTGTGAACAGAGTGAAGAATCCAGCCACTTGAACTGTGTACCTACTGTAAAGAGCTGCAAAAAAATCTGTGGTCATTTTTAATGTATTTTGGCTGATAAAAATTACTGACCTGACTGATGATATAGCTATCAACAATATAGATAGCAAGAATAAATGCTTCACTTGCTTATAGTGTGTTTCCAGCTAAGTTTTGTATCATTCGAGAGGTAACACTTCTCCTCTGAAGTACTTGAAGACTTCAGAACTAGATTGACACATTATTTTGTTCAAGCTGACCACACAACATTCTCACATGTTGTGGGACAGCTTTTTGCAGTTCAAGAGCTAGTGTCCAAAGATTGGTGGCTTTGCTAATCAAATGATTGGGTTGAATCAACCCCTAGTCTCATTACTAAGGAAAAGTGGCTGATAAAAGCTTCCATTAACTGTGTATCTACATGGATAATCCTGAATCACCTACTACGAGATGAATTAATCTGATGCCTATGCCTTCCTAGACAGCTAAAAGTATACTTTATGAAGAGGTGCAGCATATGTTGTTTCATTTTTGCTGGTTGTTCTCTATCAGTCAGCCACAGCGTAGGTAATGCTTCACTCACAGTTTTAATGCTTGCTTTATTTGCTGTGGATGCTTGTTGGTGCCCAGTTGACGGTGTCTGCCTCTGTGTGTGCGGGTTTGTATCCCTGCCCAACATTGATTTTTGCTACTACAGTTTTATTTCCTGTTGTTTTTCATGCAGCAGCCTGCTGGGGACCCACTAAGTTGCCAGGTGCACATTATTATTATTATTGGTAACAGTATTCTCTGTTTCGATTCCACATTCTTTGTTGCTCTCCAAGCTTCTGTTGCCATTGTTGCTTTGCAAGCTTCTGTTGCTGCTGTTGCTTTGCAAGCTTCAGTTGCCATTGTTGCTTTTCATGCTTCAGTTGCCATTGTTGCTTTGCAGCTTTAGGTCATTCTTCTTCTTCATCATATGTGCAAGCTAGATATTTCATTTGTTTTGCCCTCTGACAAAGTATAACCATTAGACAGTTCAAGTTGCCAATGCTTCAGTTGATCAGTCTGTCCAACTACTGAAACAACCAAATCAAGTTTGTAGTTGTAACTGGAGCTATTGCTGTCCTTATGATAACCACCGATGTTGGTGTCCTTTTACAATTATTGAAAGTACATGACCGCTTCACACAGCTCCTTGGAAGTTGAATCACTTGGCTCTCTACCACAAAACATGTGCTTGTTTTGAATGTTCACCTCCGTCATTGCCAGCCTTGACTTGAAGTTGGTTATGCTAACTGTATTGACTTTTCTTAATTTGTGAACACCTCGGGCTATTAAAACGCACCAATTGATGACATGATACCAAAAACCAAAAAATTGTGCCATATTTGCCACATATGATTTCAAACTTTGCTTTAATTTGATCTTATTTTCTACACTGATCTACTTTCATTGTTAATAACACATTGCTAACAACATGAATGTAGTTGTTTTTTAATCAATTATGGATGAATAAATTGATAACACATAATTTCTTGCAATAAGAGCTAATACTTGCTTAGTCGATAACAAAATATTGTATCTTTGCTCTTCTTAACTTTGACATCAAACTTTGGTTGGTGAGAATTTTTCTATTTTTTGCTTATTTTTTACTAATAGCCATGGCACTGAAAGATTAATTGACTTACCACTTTGATATTTTTTTAAATATAATAACATATACCAGTAGTTATATACCATACTATATTTAGCTGACAATTTCTTTTTGTAGCATATCTATAGCTTTCATAATTTTTTTTTTTGTAATCTTCACTTATTTTGTGAATAGCTATTTTGTTTAATAATGTGCTCTCACTTAAAACCAGCAGCTCTTTATTTGTGTGTGTAGTTTGTTTAATAATGTGCTTTCATCTTGGAACAAGCAGTAACTCTTCTTAATTTTGTGTGTTTTGTTGAATAATGTGCTCTCACTTTGTGGATAACCTTCCTTAGTCCAGTTCAATAGAAATAAGGTAGAATTAATTGTTGAGTAAGAGCTGGTACAGCTCTTGAATCCAGTAGCTAGCTATTGTTCTTCCCAGCCCTACATGGATTTGTTGTCATCTATGTATAACAATTTGTTGCCTCCCTTGTTTATCCAGTTTTTCTTGTGTAGCATTTAGTAATCCCATTATTTTATTGTAGCAAATAGATGCTTTATTCATCATAACTTTCTTTGCTTAGTACATTGATGGTAATAAAGACTGATAATTTTGAACACAATTGGATTA
>SDVV010022664.1:0-12899 GCA_016164225.1 Gammarus roeselii | reverse complement strand
GACCTACATATGGCAGTAACTATATTGCATTGACCTACATATGACAGTAACTATATTGCATTGACCTACATATGACAGTAACTATATTGCATTGACCTACATATGGCAGTAACTATATTGCATTGACCTACATATGACAGTAACTATATTGCATTGACTTACATATGGCAGTAACTATATTGCATTGACCTACATATGGCAGTAACTATATTGCATTGACCTACATATGGCAGTAACTATATTGCATTGACTTACATATGGCAGTAACTATATTGCATTGACCTACATATGGCAGTAACTATATTGCATTGACCTACATATGGCAGTAACTATATTGCATTGACCTACATATGGCAGTAACTATATTGCATTGACCTACATATGGCAGTAACTATATTGCATTGACCTACATATGGCATTAACTATATTGCATTGACGTACATATGGCAGTAACTATATTGCATTGACGTACATATGGCAGTAACTATATTGCATTGACCTACATATGGCAGTAACTATATTGCATTGACCTACATATGGCAGTAACTATATTGCATTGACCTAAATATGGCAGTAACTATATTGCATTGACCTACATATGGCATTAACTATATTGCATTGACCTACATATGGCAGTAACTATATTGCATTGACCTACATATGGCATTAACTATATTGCATTGACCTACATATGGCAGTAACTATATTGCATTGACGTACATATGGCAGTAACTATATTGCATTGACGTACATATGACAGTAACCTTAAGTGTCTCTACCGCAAGACTCGCTGGGGCGAAAAACCCATCCCTTACTCAAGGAGGCATATCCCTACCATGCAGTAGATACTTGCTCAACGCTGCCGACCTCTCTATCTTCCGTCCTCCATTTCTCTATAAGGGATCCCCAACCCTATCCATCCCTCCGGTACGGAGCCCGTGAGCCCCCACCCCCTTTTTATAACACCCCCCTCACACACGCCTCAACGGAAAATTCTCACAAACAAAGCTGCAGGAAGTGAAGCATCTCGAACCCGCACCTCGTCAGATGTTAGAATGTGTTAATTACATCGGCTACTCAATGGTATTCCTACCAAAACCCTAACGTTGAAAACACTACTTCATGTCGATAAAACAGCAGACTGAAAATTGTTCATAAAAACTCTGAGGATATTGCGCCGAACATTTAACTATTTGATCTGCTAGTTTTTTTAACAAACAATCCCGGGAAATCAGAAACACTTCTTGATTGTTTAACAGCTATGAGTGAATTCTCACAGCGTGCGTGAGCGCGTCCCCAGGCAGGACACGATAATAAGGTATTATGAGTCGATCATAAATGTTTCCATTAACTAAACCCTCTTACATATATGAGATAGGATGTTTTGAATCTGTGTTCACCATCATGCCCATCATACAATAAGTGGAAGAGAATCCAACAACACCAATGTTGTTGGCTGTCAGTATATCGAGCGCTACAAAAAAATCCGTTGCTACAACGATAAATATGATATATTAGTTACCTTACTTGTATAATATGATATATTAGTTACCTTACATGTATAATTACTTTCGATTCTGAATTGTGTTCGTGGAAGACCGACACGGTAAAAATACTATTGATAGGTTATGCAGTTACCTCGTTTTTCTTTTGAGCAGTCCCATGCGTATATTACAATCCAAGAATTTCTGCACGTTCAAGTTCAAACAGGTATAATTTTAGTGTACTCATGAAGGTAGCTATAGCACGTCCTACTTCTTCAAGCACGTCTTCATTGTTCAAAAACGTTTCCTTCTTCTAGCACATCTCCCTTCTTCCAGCAGGTTTAACATCCTCAAGTACGGGTTTTTTCCTCCATCATGTCTTTCTTCCTCCACCAAGTCTGGCTTCCTCCAGCGCGACGCCCTCCCCCAAACACGTCTCCCTTCTTCCTGAAAGTCCAATATCCTTCAGCCCATCTCCCTTCCTTCGTCGCGTCTTCCTTCCTCCAGCACGTCGCTCTTCCACCAGCGCGTCTAATATCTTTCAGTACGCTTCCTTCCTCCAACATGACTTCTTCATCCAGCATGGGGAACATTTTCCAGCATGTCTTAATTTCTCCAACCCATCTCTTCTCCTTCAGCACCTCTAATATCCTCCAACACGTCTCCCTTCCTCAAGTACGTGAACTTTACTCCTGCACGTCTCCCTTCCTCTAGCACGTATTTCTTCCTCCAGCACATCTTCGTCCCTTCAACTCTGCTCCATTCCTTCAACACGTATCCCCTCCCCCAGCACGTCTCACTTCCTCCTGCACGTCTCCTTCCTCAAACCCGTCCTCTCCTTGCCACAGGGTGCCCACACATCCCACGCCATCATGGGTCTCGCGCTCATCGTCGGCATCTCCTTCATGGTGGTCGGCAGTGGAGTGGCTGGGTACGGCTTCTATACCTGTTTGAACACCACGGTCAGTGGCGTGGCTAATGTTCAGCGGTTGGTATAGTGGCAACTAATGTGTTGGCGGCTAATGATTAGCAGATAGTGTGCTAGCGGCTCATGATTAGCAGATAGTGTGCTAGCAGCTCATGATTTGCAGCTGCTTCATTTGCTGCAAATTAGTAGCGGTTAGAGGATTAGTAGCTTTTGATAAGCAGCTAGTGCGTTTGAGGATTGGCTGCTAGTATAGGTAAGTGGCTAATGTATTGGCGGGTAATGTATGTACTTGCATTGCTCAACAACAGTCAATCTATCTCTAGTGTTTTAATGAGATCACCTCAGCAACATTCTAATTTATTAGGCGACATTGCTCAACCTCAGTGAGAAACGAGCAAATCTATATGGAAATCCAACACCACTTCCATTGAAGAAATAACAACAACAAAATCAGTTTAGGTTTAATAATTATGGGACGTAATTATAGTAATTAAAATCTTACTTTTAGATTGCCCTGTTTATAATCATTAGGCAATATACCAACAATGTTGATGTGGCGCTAAAGTCGCTGTGCACGTAGTCATTCCATAAAAGGTGTCATTTTGGGCAGCCCTCACATTGAATTGATATGAATCCGGTCTCCTCTAAGAAGCTTTAATCTATGACAGCAATTTAGTAATGAAACGATTGAATATTTAATTCCCCATTGATGATCGTGAATGAGAGCACCCATTCACGCAATGAAACCTCATGCTTTCTTTACAGGGCAGCAAGTATAACTCCGAGGACGTGGACGCGCTTGTGGCAGCTACGGTGCTGGAAGAAGAGAGGGAGAGGAAGGAGCACGAGGCGCTGTTTGACGACTTCAGGCCCGGCAGGAACATCAAGAAGAAGAAGGTGCTCGTGGCCCAGTAACGTGGCGTCACGTAACATGCATTTACCTCCGTGGATGTCGTTAATTGTCGTTTGATTTTGTGCTGTGTTCCTACACCTCCTCGTATTTGGAGTTGCAGTAGGGCTCCAAGTGTTATCCTATTTAGGACTTCCAACTCTACTAATGGGAGTTGGAGAAGGTCTCCCTTGTTATCCTTTGCAGGCCTTCCAAATCCACTAATGGGAGTTGTGGTAGGGCTTCTGTATTCTTATTTAGCCTTTCCAACTCCATCAATCCAACTCCAACTCCATCCTAATCAGGCCCCCCAACCCTTCCCATCCAGAGTTAGGGTAGGACACCGCATGCAGCGGCTCCGGAAATATATGAAATAATTACAATTCACGGGTACAAAACCATACACGACTTGCAATTTAAGACCAGTTCTTTTATTTGTCTCCAACTTGCGTTGAAGTTTTAGTTAGACACCAACGGATGCAGTGCGGGCACCGCTGTTCTAGACCTAGACATTATGGTAAAAATAAACTTCGTGCTGGACGAAATACTCTGCGGAATATAAATTTATAGGGACCTAAATAAAAAAAATGAAATTTATTCGTATGTATTTACCCAAAATAAAAACGGCAGTTCTGTTGGTCTATACTATAAGTTTTTTTTTTACTTGAGAACTTTGCTATATCACGCGTTGGTCATATTGATACAATGGTACTTAATATCGACGATGATCAGGCAAGTCAAAATCTTGAATTTTGCTGAAATTATAAGGAAACAAGGCAAGCGGGAGTTAGAACAAAAGGAAACAAGGCAAGCGGGAGTTAGAACAAAAGGAAACAAGGCAAGCGGGAGTTAGAACAAAAAACAGTCAGGCCAGCGGGAGTTAGAACAAAAAGAAACAAGGCAAGCGGGCGTTAAAACAAAAAGAAGCAAGGCAAGCGGGAGTTAGAACAAAGGTGACTGAACGGTGACGTTAGAAGGCCGTTACACCCCAAATAAAATGTGCACAAGGCCTGATGTTTATCATTCATCAAAAGAAGATGGTCCACTATTAAGAATTATCTGGGAGGCAAGTATTGTTTCATTTCTACAAATCAGAGTCTCGTTTCGAACCAGTGGTGTCTTTTGTTCGGTTCAGCTCGTTGTAATCTCTATCCTAATTCTAACAATACATATTTTCGCAGTTACAATTTTCATGAGTTTCAAAGTAAAGAGAGAGGAAAATTGAAGGGTGCGATGAACCCGATCCACCGCTGACCGTCGAATGGCAACACGATGTAAACAAAGCCTCGTTGGTGGACATGTCATTGTGGACTCTAGTTTTTAAAAGAATTTTGAATATTTGTACCACGAACATTGGTTTTACTTGACATATTACTGGCAAAATCCGGCATCTAGACCTGTTTGCATATCACTTCATGACGAGCTCGCTGCGTATAACGGAGAAAGTAATGATTGTTGCACCTAGGTTCTTATGACAGTAAGTAAAGCACGGTTCCTGTAACAGTATAATTACAGTGCACTTTGCAACCAATGCCGTCCTATTTCACGCCATGGTGAAGGCACTTCATACAGCTAATGCCCTTAGCAGCTACATGCTCGGTGTTGGTCAGGATGCAGTATCTAGATGCAGTATCTAGATACATGCAGTATCTAGATACATGCAGTATCTAGATACATGCAGTATCTAGATACATGCAGTATCTAGATACATGCAGTATCTAGATACGCTGCTTTGTCCGGTTTCCTTGAAGTAGTTATAGATAAGATATCCTGGAAATGAGTCTCAACTGTGTAATTTGCACAACGTTGTGACTGTCCTGACCTCGGCATGCACGGAGTCGAAGACTACCAAACTTATTAGTTAAAAGTGCAGGTGCACTCCACTACCAACTGCTTGTGGCCGATCGGGCGAAATGCCCATGGGTTGGACTTGATTAAGAGACTCATCTCCACCGGAGCTCAGGCGCTCAGTATTGCAAGCTCCTCCTTTTAAAGGTCGATCGAGGGGATGATGGAGAAGAGGGCGGCAGCTGGTCAGAGTAGCCAGATTGACTCGCTTCCCCTTTTTCACACCCTCACTTTAAGGAATTCCTGGGTACGAGTATGTGGACAGTGACTCATATAAACTAATATTCTTTACTGTCAATACCACAGCAGGATAACTCGCTCTGTATTCAGTGTATGAAGGGTTTGGTGCAATGAAAATATCTGTTGAGCAAATTTGCTTGACGGCAGTGATGAGAATCTACATTAGTCGATCTTGTGCGCTGTTTTGTTAAATGGGTTAGACAATGAGCTAAACGGACTAGACTGGGAGCTTAGAGAACTGGGCTTTACGCTCACCAGACTGGGCTACGTGGCAAACGATCTAGACTTTACGTTAAACGGTCTAAATTATGCGTTAGACGGACTTGACTATGATTTAAACAGATTGGACCATGCGGTGAATTAACTGGACTCAGAACGATTGCCAATAAACCAGCGATTTCTCCAGTCGTAAAATGTTCGATAGTCAGTACGTTACAGAACATTTCAGTGTATGATGGATGTCTCTCCCCGGTTACTCACTATATCACAATGATAGACAAGGCTGGGTTGGAGGAGTGCTGTTTCTCGTGAAAACACTTTGCAAATATTAAAAGTTACTATCCCAAACAGCAGACACAACATAGTATTAATCCAAGTAGTCGGTAAACATATAAAATGGCAAACCACCCTCGTCTGTCGTCCTTCAAAAAGCAAGGCTGCAGATGATATCGATCTTTACAACACCCTCGTCGATGTAGTTACAACACAGCGCAGTATTGTGCTTGAAGACTTCAATATCCTTGACATAGATTGAGAAACAGACAAATGCACTGCCACCGGCCAACGTCTGATTGATTTTGCAGACAATAAATTCATGGCCCAAATGGTGAAAACACCTACAAGAGGTAGCAATATTCTTGATCTCCTATTTAGTGCAAGTGACTCCCATGTCACGAACGTCGAAGTGGGCTAACCACGCGGAAATAGCGACCACAACTGTACCATTTTTTTTGTTAGAGCTCGAGTTGAAGACGTCAACAAACTGCGAAAAAGTCCCTAACTTTTGATTGGATAACTTTGATGGCTCAAGAGAGTCAATGGCGTCAGCATATATAACCCTCGGACAACATGTTAATCAATCGCTTAACTATTTCTTGACTGCACTTAAAAATATCGAATATGAGCATATCCCCCGCAAAAGCAGGCGAACAGCAGTCAGTCAGCCTAAGTATTGGAAAGAAGAATTGCAATGCCTTCAGTCACGAAAGAAAGCAAATTACTCGATGAAACAGAAACATCTGCATGACGACGTAGCAAAAAAAAAGAGTACACGATCAGCAGAAGAGATCAAAAGAGGGTCCAGAAACGTAGGAAAAAATATTCTGAAAATGAAATAGCCGTCAATGCCAAAACTAATCCAAACCATTTTTTAGCTATATTCCGAACAAAAAATCAACATCTGTAACTGGTCCTCTCGATAACGATGTTGGTGAGCTAGAAACGAACCACACCAAAATGAGTGTCCTACTTAATGAATACTTTTGTTCTGTATTTACGTTAGAGAATGAGGACATTCCTAATTCTGAGAATATCATAGCGGAAAGACGAATTGCAACTCTCAGCACAGTGAAATTTTCACCCGCCAAAGTTATTAAATGTATAGATAAATTGAGTGTCGCAAAATCTCCAGGTCCAGACCAAGGTTATCCCAGAATTCTAAAAGAGACAGAAAACGAAATCACCGAACATTTATCAACACAAATGGCACTTGCCCCACTAAATGGAAAAAGGGCCAATGTTACCATAAATTTTAAAAATTAGGACAAAAAGTGTCCCGGCAATAACTGTCCAATTAGTCTCACCTCAGTCATTGGCAAATTGATGGAAAGTTTGATAACGGATAAAATTGCAAAATTCTTAGAATCAAACAAATTGATTGGTGACTCTTGGCATGGTTTGAGACACAAGCGTTCCTGTCTTACGAACCTACTACTTTTTTCAAGAATATAATTGAAATCCACGACCCCAATCTCTAATCGTTATCATTTACCTTGACTTTCAAAAGACCTTTGATAAAGTCCCCCATAAGCGCCTAGTTAGTAAATTGCACAGCATCGGTATTCGAGGCGAGCTTAACAGCTGGAGAAAATGCTGGCTTACTGACAGACGGCAGCGAGTTGAACTTAACGGAGCTTCTTCCCCCTGGGGTAATGTCAAAAGCGGTATGCCCAGGAATCCCTGTTAGGTCCAATTACCTTTATAATATTCATTAACGATCTCGATAGCAACGTACTCACAAACATTAGCAAGTTTGCAGACGATACTAAAATATGAGGAAAATTGCAAACTGAACTAGAGTGCCAGCAAATCCAACTAGACCTGAACAAAGTTGTTGGTTGGTCAGAAAAGTGGCAAATAAAAATTAATGAAGACAAATGTAAAGTTATGCACACACGTCCTCATAACCTCGAAGACGAATATTGAATATCCGGAAAGAAATTCATTCCTGTCACCGAAGAGTAATTTAGGTGTTATCATTAGTAAGGACTTAAAAAGTAGCGATCTTTGTAACGATGCTGCCAAGAAAGGCAACAAAATGCTAGGTATGATAGCACGCACTGTCTCGTACGAAAGCCAAGACAGTATGCTCAAGTTAACAATGCATTTGTTAGAACGCATCTCGCGTATTCCGTTAAATTCTGGTCTCCATATCTTAGAAAAGACGTTATTTAATTAGAAAAGTTACAACGTATAGAGCTACCAAACTCATCCCTTCGCTGCGGAATAAATCGTACGAAGACAGGCTACGTGACAGGCTCCGCTAGAGGAAAGGTGAGTCAGAGGCGACATGATCGAATTGTGGAAGATTATGAAGGTTAAGGAATACATCGACCGAGCGAGCCTGTTCACTCTAGATTCAAACGGAGTGACTAGGAACAATGGATTCAGAATCGCTAGGAAACGTTTCTCACTCAACATCACGCGCAATTTCTTCACGTATAAAGTTGTCGAAAAATAGATCAAACTTCCAGCGGAGGTTGCCAACAGCAATACAATCAAAACGTTCAAGTCGCAGCTCGATAAGTTGTACAGAAATCGCCGATAAATATCTGAACAGTTCCCTTTCTTGATATATAAACAAAATGACACACGAAGCTCTCACAGACGCTCTACTTCAGAACTTATCCTTTTGCTATCAAAAGGCAGCCTAGTCTGTGCCACTAGGCATGTTGTTGTCTGTCTACACTTTTCAGAAGCCATACCTTCTTGGACGCGCGCACCCGTAGAGTGGAGAGATACTTGAACGAACAGCTGGGAAAGAAAATACTTGAAATTTTTAGATTCATGGAAAATTGAAATGACCACTTTGAGCGGTACAAATAGACCTGATGATAATTATATCAATATACCTTGTCACAAGGGACGCGGTTAGGAATGCGTAAGTTAAATGTGCGATATCAACCCATTCAGGGTAATGCGCGACATCAACATATTTAAGGTAATGTGCGATATCAACACATTTAGGGTAATATGCAGTACCTATTCACTTCGTCGAAATCCACAATGCCCGAGATCCCTGAGTCCTACAATAAGGAAGCTATTGACCGTAGTTTCTTTTAAACCCACACAATAAGACTTTTTCTTTATTACCTGGACAACGTTTCCCTGCCCAACCGTACTACCCTTCCAGACTTGAAAATGAATTGGTCAACCATTGTTTGCGACGCAAGATTATTTGTATAGCTGGAAAGTATTGCGACACCCCAGATGGTTAGCTTATCCCTTTAGAACGATGGTTACTACTCTAATCAACGGTGTGTGGTTTGTATGTCTTCAGATACCCAATTAAGATAATTATTGTATGATCCATTCAAAGACTTGTCTGCTCACCGTCTGCTATCGCTCTCGTAACCTGAAGACGCCACACGACGAATAGCAAGACGTTGGCTATGAAATAAGGTAAAAATGGCTGTTTCTCTGTCGGTTCGAGATCTTTATCTGACAAGCACGTTGAATGGAATAAAGTACTCTTCAACTCCATTGCTGTTGCTGAGTTAGAACCTTGTTGTTGTCCTATGAATATAACTTATTTATCAATTAACTCAACGTTTAGATGTTTTCTTTCTTCCCCTGAAGTAGTGATGACGGCCAAATCCTCAACTGCTCGACTACTACAGGAGTTTTGAGAGGCTCGAGTGTTGTGGATTACCACGTGCAGTAGCGAAAACAATCGTTAGTTATCGAAACCTAACCGGAAAATTAGATGATAATTTTTGGCTACGCTTCTGAGAATGACATGTTTATTTGTCGAAATTAATTAGCAGCTATGTTACGACACAAAGAACGTAATTAAATACCTATCAATTTAAATTATATTTGAACGAACGAGTACAATTGCGTCTTCGTTACTGATATGCCATCATCGGATTTATTTTGCTGCTACGCCAAGCAGCTGAAGCAAAAAAAAGACGTTTGTGAGGTACATGATATGGAGAAAAAGGGTCAAATCGGTAATGACGTCATAAGCAGAGTTGTCTTAAGTATAAATATTACGTAATGTGTAGAAAAAAACGTGATGAGTAGCTAAGGCTTACGTCACCGTCATCGAAGTTGACATAGGCCTAAGTAAGCTCTCCCGTAGGGCGCAAAGTAAATCACTTCTGATAAGGAAGCGGAAACTATAACGTTAGGAAAACATTCAAATTTAAAATTTTGGTATGTATACACGCCATTGCAAACGGGAATAATACTGAGTTCGCCTTTTGTAACGAAAATATGGATTTATATGTAACTTTAAAAAAATCTCCGTTTCTGTCCCGGGTAATATACCAACATTTAGTATGGGGAGGACGAATTATTTCGTTTACACTGATATGTTCTATTGACACTGTTAGGTATTGGAGGTGAGGCTTACCGCAAGCAATTTTTTGTGTGTGTTTGGTTAGTAAATATGGTCTGTAGTGTGAGAAGGGGATTTAGGAAAATTCGTCGAGCAGCCGCAAGCACGTTGCACTCTTTCAGTGTAATTCGTCGAGCAGCCGCAAGCACGTTGCACTCGATCAGTGCCTGGTGACCAACGGTCCCACGTCTGCGTCCATTAGATAGTTGTGAGTTATTTATGAGAGTTCTGTGCCCATGTGGCTGATGAATATCTAAAATTTTCAGTTGAAAAACTTAGTTTCCCATTCTAGTTTTGTTTGCTTTGTGGCCACATATCGTTCCAACGGGATGTTACTTGGCAGTTAATGCTAGGCAAACCAATATCAGCAGTGGATGATGGCAATTTTTTTTTGTTGAGTTGAAGTAAGCTTAGTGACGGAATCTGTGAATTCATTTCCCCTCAATCGCTCGGTCCGCTGCGGGCATTGAAAAGATGTCGTGTTGTATTTTGTGTTGAGAGGAGAGTATATAGTGCATAGTTTGAAGCTAAGTAATGACACTTATACTACCTGAGAAGATGGCGTACTTGGGTAAGCGGTTTGATTTAGTAGAAGAGATGGCTCATAAGAGTGTGGTAGAAAATACGGCAACCAATTTTGGGTGGAGTAGTTACCTATGATTATATTTACAAATCTTGGTTGACTAGCAATAGGTTGATCATCCAAGTAGGCATGTTGATTCGGAGAGTTCGGTAAGAAAGAAAGTCCTGATTACTTTGCAAGGGATGTCTATAAGTGTGGCCAGTAAGGAGTACGCGAGTAGGGAAAATGGCGGGCATATAATAATCTTAGACGCAAATAGGCGTTTATCAGAAATATTGGTGGTACGGTTGAGATCTGGGTTTCGACTAAGCTTCTAGTTTTTAAAAAATAAGGTCGCGAGAGTTTATCTCGCCGATGAGGAAGCGGAATTTCACTGGCTATTACAGTCAAAGATTCTATAGGAGTTGGCGATGCATCGAATGCGGTTCGAGATTTGTTTAGGCTGGTGAATTGTAAACTACAGTTCCGTAGTCAATACGAGAACCTACTAATGATTTGTTCAAGACCACAAGAGTGTCTTGATAGGCATCCCATTTCAGGGAACTTACTGACAGATCAACTTCCATCGTCTATCAGAACCGTGACTGCAGGGCTGTTAGGTGAAGTCACCACGTAAGTATGGAGTGCCAGACGAGGCCCAGCATCTTGATTGAGTCATCATATTTTAGGTTGGTGTTGTGCCGCATTAAAGCTCGTTTTATGTGTAGACCGGGGATAATAGCAAATGAATGGTCTTAATTCCAGATGACGACAATTGGAAACCGGTAAAGGAAATTCAATTATCGATTTTGTCTCAACACTTCTGAAGCTTGTGTTGAATTGTTAAAAGACTTATCTGTATGGTGTCCACGTACAGAGAAGAGAGCCGTCCCCCGTCGTGGGACGATATCTGCTATAGTTGATCGGTTTCAAGGATAGGAAGGTGACACCGAGGACGCTCCCCTGAGCGATGCTCGTTTCCTGGGGATACGACGGCGAGTGTTACCGTCCTCGATCCTGAAGGTACGATTCTGACGAAGTTGGTTGATGAAACGTGGTAGAAGGCCTCTCAAGCTCTTGCGGTGAAGATCTTTTATGATTATATATTGTCAGATAGTGTCATTTGTTTTACAAAGATGTAGCGCATCATTTTTTAACATCCCACGACAATGAACTTGACATCTGAACCGGTCATTGTTGGTATTTTTCAAATTTTAATAAATCCAAGGAGATTTGTATGAATTACTTTTGTATCGTCTCTAACAAGTGTCTTAATGGAGGAATGTACTATTTCGAACACTTTTCAATGATAATAATGTACGTGTAGAAAGGTGATCACTGTTAATGTTCTCCTCAAAAAATCTATATATAGGTACCTAATTTTTCAGAATTGAAGCTGCACCTCTCATTGAGCAACGCTTTAGACCAGGGCAGAGGCGGAGAAGTAGAAGCATATGTAAGAAATTAATTTTTTGTTCATGACAGTTTTTGGATGTTCAAAATGAAAAGCGTTATTGTTTTGTAAAAGGAATGTCATTGCTCACCTCGAGCGGCGATTTGCTCCAGCGATCGTTGCTTGATCTCTGGCTTGACTATTTCAGTATTCCGAACAAATCTGAAATATAACTCACGAAAATGTTAAAACGGACACTGAAAAATTCTCAAATTCGTTTTTGGTCGACATCTTTTTGAAGGGACAAAGTTAATACGCGTAAATGGGCATCTCGAAGCAAGAACACTAGCCTCATCAACCAAAGGAGGGTTTGATTGACAGTACAGTGTTCCTTTATGGGTTGGTTGACAGTACAGTGTTCCTTAAAGGTTTGATTGACAGTACAGTGTTCCTTAAAGGTTTGATTGACAGTACAGTGTTCCTTAAAGGTTTTATTGACAGTACACTGTTCCTTAAAGGTTTGATTGACAGTACAGTGTTCCTTTATGGGTTGATTGACAGTACAGTGTTCCTTAAAGGTTTGATTGACAGTACAGTGTTCCTCAAAGGTTTGATTGACAGTACAGTGTTCCTTAAAGGTTTGATTGACAGTACAGTGTTCCTTAAAGGTTTGATTGACAGTACAGTGTTCCTCAAAGGTTTGATTGACAGTACA
>SDVV010022663.1:0-12899 GCA_016164225.1 Gammarus roeselii | reverse complement strand
GTAAGTCGTGTTATCCAGCAGTAAGTCGTGTTATCCAGCAGTAAGTCGTGTTATCCAGCAGTAAGTCGTGTTATCCAGCAGTAAGTCGTGCAGTAAGTCGTGTTATCCAGCAGTAAGTCGTGTTATCCAGCAGTAAGTCGTGTTATCCAGCAGTAAGTCGTGTTATCCAGCAGTAAGTCGTGTTATCCAGCAGTGAGTCGTGTTATCCAGCAGTGAATCGTGTTATCCAGCAGTGAGTCGTGTTATCCAGCAGTAAGTAGTGTCATCCAGCAGTAAGTAGTGTCATCCAGCAGTAAGTCGTGTTATCCAGCAGTAAGTCGTGTCATCCAGCAGTAAGTCGTGTCATCCAGCATGTATTCGCGTTTTCCAGAGGTAAGATCACTTAGCAGTGATCGGGCTTACTACTGTGTAGGACCAAAGTTATAGTAGTTGCTTCCGTTTTCCACCGGAGTCCCAACGCGAAGTTAAAGCAGACTCCCCCTTAGGGTGATTGAAAAGTGGCAGAGTGGTTGCAGCGTTGATTACAAGGAGGTTCAACATAGATTCAGTAGTAGTAGTTTCTTCTGTTTTCCACCGGAGCTCCAACGTGTAGTCACTGAGTGCTCCCCCATAGGGCACGATGATCCGTTGATTCTGCACAGCTTCGCGAGCGAAGTTAAGTTAAAGTTTACAATTAATACGCAGGAAGGACAGCGAGTTCAGGACCAGAAATGATTCAAACTTCGTTACTTTCACACGGCTTCATTTAGTCCGGTGTGTTTTCCGAACGCGATCATTTTTTTCGGTGTTCTGTTTCTGTGAGCAAGCGTTGTTGGTTGCACGGGAGGCTCAAGAAGGCTTGTCGGGCTGCTGCGAGTGCATCACAATCCATAAGTAAGTGTTTCACACTCATTGCCACTTGGTGGCAACAGGAGCATGGTGGTGCGTCCGGTCCCATGTCTACGTTCATTAGGTGATAGTGAGTTATCCACGCGTGTACCGTGCATAGACGGTTAATGAACACTTGATCTCCCCTATTAGAAAACCTGACGTTCCACTGTCCCACGGATGGCTCGGCTGCAAGCATTGTTTGTCCACTCTGTTGCCAAGAGTCGTTCCATCGTGATGTTATACGTAAGTTGATGACTGGGAACCAGTCTCGGTAATGTTTTGAGATGAATTGTTCTTGCTGGGTTGACACCCGTTTAGCGAGGGACTCTGCGCGCTCGTGTCCTTTAATTTCCGCGTGTCCAATGATCCGGCAGAACTCGACCGCTTGGCCCGTCTCGGACATCGTGATTAGGTCATGTTGCATTTTTCTAAGGGAAGGGTGATCAAAGTGCAGAGTTTTCAGCTGGGTGAGAACACTCAGAATGTCTGAAGATATAAAATATTTGGGGAGGTGGTCACATTTAGTAATGGAGATGGCCAATTCGAATGCGTGTAGCTCCGCAGAGAATACAGAAGCCTATTGGTGTAGGGTGGCCAAACGCGAGGTCCCCTCGCCTACGGCGGCAGCTCCCACTCCGTCCAATGTTTTGGAGCCGTCAGAATTGGAGCCGCAAGAATTCTCGACGTTACGTGTTGGTTGGGGTTGTTGCTTTGGGGTACGTTTGCAAATCTAGGTTGACCAGCTGTGGGCAGATCATCCACGTTGGTGTGTTGATTTTAAGAATTCGATAGGAGAATAAAGGCTTGATTGTCTTGCGACTGATGTTCAGGGAGTTTAGTAAGTTGTCCACACGTAGAGAAAAGGGTGGGCATATGTCCTTCTTAGTCGAAACGAGGCGTTGTCGAGAATGTTGGTGGCGTCACTGAGTGCTGGGCTATTGATGTAGCTCCTTGTCTTGAAATAGTACTGTAGTGAGAGTTTGTCTCTACGGAGCGGAAGAGGAAGCTTGTTAGCAAGCACGTTCAGGGATTCGATGGGTGTGGAACGGAACGCACCGGTTGTGATACGAAGGGCGTTATTTATGATGATGGAGAGAGGTTCAAGGGTGGTTTTAGCTGCTGAACCGTAAACACTTGCTCCATAGTCAATGTGAGAGCGTATTATTGTTCTGAATAACGTCATGCCGGTGTCCATATTGGCTTCGAATATCAAGGATGTTACAGAGAGGATAAGTCCGGTTGCCTTTTTACAGCGAGTCTCCAGGGCTGCAATATGAGGTCGCCATGTGAGTTTAGGGTCCCACACAAGACCGAGGAATTTTATTGATTCTTCGTATACTGGCGGAGTGTTGTTCAGCGTTAGGGCTGGTTTTAGGTGTAAGCCGGGCACAAGAGTAGAGTAAAGTGCATGCTTTTCGTTTTGGAGGGCGAGAATCGGAATCCGTTTAAGGAGGCCCAATTCCCGACTAGGTTTAGACATTTCTGGCGTTCCTGTTGAATTTTTAAGAGGCTAGGGTGCCTGTAGCTTATTTGCAAGTCGTCCACGTGTAGTGATGTAAGCAATCTTCCGTCGCGAGGGAGAATGTCTGCTATCTGGTCGATCTTAAGTATGAAAAGAGTGACACTGCGGACGCTTCCTTGGGGGACGCCCATTTCTTGCGGATAGGATGGTGATAAGGTGTCGCCGACCTTAACCCTGAAGGTGCGATTTTGCAGGAATTGGTGGATATAACGTGGTAAGTGGCCTCTCAGCCCTTTACGGTGGAGATCCTTTATGATGCCATATTTCCAGTTAGTATCGTATGCTTTTTCCACGTCGAAAAATGTGGGAACTACGTGTTCCCTTTGGACAAATGCCTGTCCAATGTCAGATTCCAGTCTCACAAGGTGGTCCGTCGTAGAGTGGAGCTTGCGGCTACCACACTGGATGCTGTTCAGGCCTCCATGAATATCAAGGTAGTCGACAAGGCGCGTGTTTATCATTCTTTCTATGGTCTTGCAGAGGACGCTCAGAGCGATGGAGATATAGTTATGAGTATTGGGATAATTACAGATTCCCGCCACTGATCGAGAAAAAATTAGTTTGAATACAGAGTGTTGAACACTTTTAATAAGTGGTCACGGGCGCCATCTGGGAGATTATTGACCAAGTTGATGTGTACCCGGTCTGGCCCAGGTGAAGTTTCACGTGTATGGTCTATGGCGCACTGTAGTTCGTAGAGGAGAAAGGTTTGTTGTAGGGCTCTTCGTTTCTAGAAATAAAGTTAAGATGTTCACTTTCTCTTTTCGAAGTCTTTTACCCGTTGGAAAGAAGCCGTGTAGTTTGTTGATAGCGATATCTGGGAAAAAGTCCGAGCTAGCTGATTTGCGATTTCCGCGTGGAAAGAATAAGTTCTGCCTCCGTCTGAAAGGATGTTAACAGGTCGCTCGGGTTTACCCTGGATACGTCGGATTTTCTCCCAGATCTGGGAGAGGGGGGTGTTTCGATTAATAGTGTTGACTAACTGAGCAGAGCTTCCACGTTTCTTCTCCATTCGAAGTTTTCGGTATATAGCAGATGCCCGTTTCCACGCTACTCAGTTCCTGGGGGACCGTGCGAGCGTCGGTAAGCATGGTATAGCCTTTCACGCCTATTTGTAGTTTCTTGCACATCTCGGCACCACAATGGTTTCGGAAAGAAGGTTGAAGGGGCATATTGGGGAATGCTTGCTTCGGCTGCAGCTTGAAACTTTTCGTATAGTTGGGCGACGAGGTCGTGTTCCGAAATGTTTTCGGGCATGCCATCCATAGGACTCCACGCGATGTGTGCTGAGAAATCCACCCAGCTGGCTTTCCGGTAATTGAATCGGAAGTTCTTGTGGAGCAGGGCTGGTTGGTCGGTAAAATGCGATATGATGACTGGGTTATGGTCGCTGTCGTGTGTTGAAGGCAAAACTACCCAAACAAGTTGAGGTGCCAGAGTAAGGGAGCATATGGATAAATCGATGGCAGTTTCGCTTTCGAGGATGATTCGGGTGAGTTGTCCGTCGATGAGAAGGACCAGGTTGTGAGTGTTTATGGTGTCAGCCATTACCACTCCCCTGGGGTCTGTTCTCACACATCCCCATGTTTCATGGTAGCTGTTGAAGTCTCCAAGGAGGAGTATTGGCGAGGGTAGTTGGTTTAGCAATTCGGTCATGAGTGCTTCCGAGAGGTCATGGCTTCGTGATGAGTAGATGGATACCATTGTTATTGGCCTTGAGACGCATATCTTTATAGTGATAACTTGGAGTTCTATCCTCAGGGGAAGGGGGAGGTGAGGTAGGCTTTGGTGGATCATAAGTGCCATTCCTCCGTGAGCAGTCACGTTGGTGTGGCCTTCGCGGCGGTGTATGATATATTGGGGGATTCTGAAATGGCGGTCTCTCTGAGTTTGATCTCTCGGAGGCCTATTACCAAAGGTTTATGGGTGGCGATTAAGAATAGTAATTCGTCTTTCTTGTTTCCGAGTGCCTTGCAGTTCCACTGGAGTAGTTTAGTGTTCATTTAGAAGGCCGATCACCCTCAGACCTTGTTGATCTAGAGTGGTCGCGTGATTTGCTGGAGCTTTTCTGGTGCTCGCGTTTTTGAGTTTACCCAGGAGTTCCGGGTCGGAAGTGTTCACGGGGGTGTCCGCCTTCGGTGGAAGGCGGTCTGCTGTGATTGCTGCGGTCGCGACTGCGAGTGCTCTTGTGAGAAAACGAGGGTGTATGCTCTTTGTGTTTGCTTTGTGAGCGAGTGCGCTCTCCTTCTGTGGTAGCCTTTTCATCTGCGTGAGTGGTTGTGTGAAGTGCGAGGTATTTGGGCCAGGTAAGATGACAGGTTGTTCAGAGGTCTCGCGTATGAGTTTTTCGAAATCGGCGCTGTCGTCGAGGCCGTGATCGTTCTCGCTGGTGGCGTGTTCATGAGTTGGTTTTGTTAACAGGGGATCGTGTCCCTCGCAGTGGTTTTCCACGAATGAAGCCGCATTTGAGACAGGTGGAGGTAGTTCTGGATTTTTGTCCTGGCGGGCTGTTATTTGAGAGTTGTGACTGATCTCTTTGCTCAGTGGCGCCTGGGTATCGGAGGCTTCTTCATCTCTTTGTTTTTTCGTTTTTATAATAGAGAGACTTGCTTCTTGGTCAACTGCGTTGAATGCATCTATCTCGTCGTCCTCCTGGGCCTCGCATAAATTATTTCTAGGACTGTGCGTCTCTGGTGCAGGGGCGGTCGCTGGGCTGAGTGAGGAAGCACTGCAGTCAGGCAGGAGTGTTGGAGTCTCGTTACGATGTTGTCCTGATGATGTGTGGATGTCGTCGGGGGAGTTCATCCGGATTGTCGATTTGACTGCTTTGGCATAATTGAGGTAGTTTGGGTTATCGTCTTTCCAGATTTGGATGGCTTGTTTCCGTGTAACTCTGCGTTCGTTTTGTGTGATTGTTTTTTTTTTGGTCCATGAGTACTGGGCAGTCGCGGTCACCTACCTCATGGTAGCATGAACAGTGGTAGCATTTAGGGTAGCGGGCTGTGCAAGTCTTTTCTGTCGTGCTTACCAGCGCACTTCTTACAACGTTGGGGTGTATGTAGCTGGCAGTATGCTATGACGTGGCCGTATTCATGGCATTTTTTGCAAATTGGGAGCCATGTTGCAACTGGGTAGGTTTTCGTTCTTCCTTGTTTACCCGAGATTACTATGAATTCCGGTGCGTCGAGTCCTGGGAAGGTAATTGGGTATGCAGTAGAACTTGCGTTACGTGATTTTATCCATTTGACTCCGTAATTCTCAACTAGAACTTCAGCGAAAGCACTGAGGTCGGTTGCAGGTGTGTAACGGGAAGGTATATAATTCGTTTGGTATCGTTGAAGGACGGATGTATTTCAACTGTAACTTTGTGTTTGTTCATGTGGGTAATCTTCTGTATGGCGTTACTTTGTTCACGTTCTAGGACAAAGGCCAGATATTCCTTTCCCAGTCGTTGAATTTCTTTCGGTTTTCCTCCAAGTTGTTCGGTGAAATACTTCATCATTATAAATGAATATGTTGTAAAGGCAACTTTGTTTACACCACTTTTGTTGAAAGGTTTGAGGAAGTGGGTGGGAAATGGTGCCGGTCTCCTCTCCTGGGTAGGAGGGTCATTCTGGGAAGAGCGCATCGAGACTACAGCCTCTCGTCGCCCGACCCCGTGATCTCTCCGGTATTGGAGGATCGCTCTCTCAGTCTATTCCTCTGGGCAATCTCTATGTACAGTGGGGTGTCCGGCTACTTTGCAATAAAAACAGTGCTGTTCTTCGAACTGGCACGCCTGGGGATCTTCCCGTTTGTCATGGTTGCCCTGGGAGCAGCATGAACATCTTTGCTTACCATTACAGTTTCCCCACGTGTGTCCGTATTTCTGGCATTTATAACATCGTAACGGACGTCTCTCAAATGGTGTATCCTTGGTTTTGGTGGCGCAGAAGGGAATGTCTAGATATTTTGGTGGAGTAGGGCAGTTGAATTTTAGTATTAGGGCTGTGGTAGTCTTTATCCTTGGTGTGATCTTGGGTGCGATTTTTGATTCGACAACGCAGTCTTCGTATTGAACGAGTCCAGTGATGTACTCCTCGATTTCCTCCTTCGGGATATCTTCAACGTAGATCAAGTCTGAACTTGTAGAGAAAGTCGGGTGTGGCCCTATTTTGCATGACTTTTCGCAGAGTCTAGTTTTGGAAAAAATCGTGTCACTTTGAAGTTTTGTGTCTACTCTGATGACAAAGCCTTCGTCGCCGCTGGTGGCGACGCTCAGGACTGGGCGGCCAGTGAAAGGACCCAGCTCTTTTAGCTGAGTGTAATTACAAATTTCCGGTCTGTCGTTGGCGTCAAACGTGATCTTCAGGTGTTTGGGAAAGGTAAGACTATTGTTGGACAAGTTGTGTTCATTGAATGACGTGTATTGCTTCCTCCTTGCAGCCCTCGGAGCTCTGTTGGGGTTTTAATGGGGTGAAGAGTTGTCGAAGTTGTCGTCGGACATCGAGGTTGAGGTACTTGCGTAATTTGCGGGTTCTTCAATTAGTTAGTTCTTTACTAGTTCGTGGATATGGAAAAAAATAGCCATGACATGACCCTCGAGCCTCGTTAGACGGTCATCAATTGTGCTTGGTTCTGCGACGAAAACTTCTGCTTCCTGTTCAGAGAGGCCGGTCGCTTGGCTTAGTAGATTCCTGAGTTCCTGGACGTTCCTGGTTAACTCGTCGATGCGGTTGTCTCTCCGGTCGTCTTCGGCTGAGGTTTCGTCACTCTGGAGGGGGTGTTGGTCCCTCCCGGGTGGGGCTTCCTCCTTCCCCCATTGGACCCCTGGTTCACGCAGGGGCATGAGGGCTCACTCTTAAAGGCCTCTTGACCGGCTTTACCGCTAGTAACGTTAACGTCAATTGAACACTTTGCAAGCAAAACAAACAAAACACAAACTAGGGACCAGCCTGGGGTATCTAAGGGGTTCTCATTAAAACATGGTAAAGGAAAAAGTTAAATTCTTATCGAAGTAGTTTGCACTAAATGTCAATGAAATGCACGTATGCTCCAGAAGTTGTAGTAACCATTCAGGTGCTGGGGCCAGGTGGATCAATCACTCCGTGTGACAGAAAGGAGCGTTCTCCCTCGCCCTGCTTCGCACAGAGCACAAAGTACCTACAATGGTTCCTGAAGCTGCACTAGATCACAGGACATCAAAGTTCAGTTGGCATTGTATACCTGTGAATGAACGTGGCTGTAATTGAGTGCGTCAAAGTTATCCATTATTTTGGAGAAGCAAATCAGAATTATTGAAGTCACAACATCTAGGCTGGAATAGCAATGCGTCTCAGTATGCATTACCAGAGTGGCTTCTTCAGCCCGTTTATGTCCACTTTCTATATTAAATACGTTTGCTCTATTGAATAAAATACAAACGAATTCAACGAATTATAAAAATAACAGACATTAGTTTTATTTGATTAATTAGAGGAAGGTCTGTTTGGGTATTTTACTGCATCTGTTCAGTTTAGTTTTTTTCATCAACGCCAAGAATGAAGGGAGAATGCAGAGTTGGTCTTATTCTTCCCATGCTGACGAAGACCAAAAAAATTGTTTCATGTACAAATTCAGCAAATCGCGATGGAAATAGCAGATTATGAGACACGAACATTAACTCGACGAGAGTATCGGAGGAAGGTTTTGAACTCAAGAGAACCTTGAAAAGGACGCCGTACTGCCTCTAAAACCCCTAGATTAGTGCTTACGATTGTTTAGCGGCAACCCATGTCGTCCAGCATATGCAATGCTGTCAAGCAGCAACCAATCTTGTCAAGCGGCAACCAATCTTGTCAAGCGGCAACCAATCTTGTCAAGCGGCAACCAATCTTGTCAAGCGGCAACCAATCTTGACAAGCGGCAACCAATCTTGACAAGCGGCAAGCAATGTTAACAAGCGGCAAGCAATGTGGTCAAGCGGCAAGAAATGTTGTCAAGCGGCAAGCAATGATATCAAGCGGCAAGTAAAGTTGTCAAGCGGCAAGCAAAGTTGTCAAGCGGCAAGCAATGTTACTAAGCGGCAAGCAAAGTTATCAAGCGGCAAGAAATATTGTCAAGCGGCAAGCAATGCTATCAAGCGGCAAGCAAAGTTGTCAAGCGGCAAGCAAAGTTGTCAAGCGGCAAGCAATGTTGTCGAGCAACAAGCAATGTTATCAAGCGTCAAGCAAAGTTATCAAGCGTCAAGCAATGTTGTCAAGCGGCAAGAAATGTTGTCAAGCGGCAAGAAATGTTGTCAAGCGGCAAGAAATGTTGTCAAGCGGCAAGAAATGTTGTCAAGCGGCAAGAAATGTTGTCAAGCGGCAAGAAATGTTGTCAAGCGGCAAGCAATGTTGTGAAGCGGCAAGCAATGTTGTCAAGCGGCAAGCAATGTTGTCAAGCGGCAAGCAATGTTGTCAAGCGGCAAGAAATATGGTCAAGCGGCAAGAAATATTGTCAAGCGGCAAGCAATGTTGTCAAGCGGCAAGCGATGTTGTCAAGCGGCAAGCAATGTTGTCAAGCGGCAAGCAATGTTGTCAAGCGGCAAGCAATGTTGTCAAGCGGCAAGCAATGTTGTCGAGCAACAAGCAATGTTGCCAAGCGGCAAGCAATGTTGTCAAGCGGCAAGCAATGTTGTCAAGCGGCAAGCAATGTTGCCAAGCGTCAAGCAATGTTGTCAATCGGCAAGCAATGTTGTCAAGCGGCAAGCAATGTTATCAAGCGGCAAGCAATGTCATCAAGCGGCAAGCAAAGTTATCAAGCGGCAAGCAAAGTTATCAAGCGGCAAGCAAAATTATCAAGCGGCAAGCAAAATTATCAAGCGGCAAACAATGTTGTCGAGCGGCAAGCAAAATTATCAAGCGGCAAACAATGCTGTCGAGCGGCAAACAATGTTGTCGAGCGGCAAACAATGTTGTCGAGCGGCAAACAATGTTGTCGAGCGGCAAACAATGTTGTCGAGCGGCAAACAATATTGTCGAGCGGCAACAATATTGTCGAGCGGCAAGCAATAGTGTAAAAAGCATTGCCGCAGTGGTAATCCTCATCACTACAATTATAGCCCCCATCACCGCAGTGTTGATGCTCATCACTGCAGAGCTGATCCTCATCACTGCAGAGCTGATCCTCATCACTGCAGAGCTGATCCTCATCACTGCAGAGCTGATCCTCAGCACTGCAGAGCATATCCTCATAACTGCAGAGCTGATCCTCATCACTGCAGAGCTGATCCTCAGCACTGCAGAGCATATCCTCATAACTGCAGTACTGATCCTCATCACTGCAGTACTGATCCTCATCACTGCAGTACTGATCCTCATCACTGCAGTACTGATCCTCATCACTGCAGTACTGATCCTCATCACTGCAGAGCTGATCCTCATCACTGCAGAGCTGATCCTCATCACTGCAGAGCTGATCCTCATCACTGCAGAGCATATCCTCATAACTGCAGAGCATATCCTCGTAACTGCAGAGCTGATCCTCATCACTGCAGTGCTGATTCTCATCTCTGTAGAGCTGATCCTCATCACCACAGTGCTGATCCTCATCACTGCAGCGCTGATCCTCATCACTGCAGTACTGATCCTCATCACTGCAGTACTGATTATCACCGCAATGCTGATCATCATCACCGAAATGCTGATCCTCATCACTGCAGTACTGATCATAACCGCAATGCTGATCCTCATCACTGCAATACTGATCCTCATCACCGCAATGCTGATCCTTATCACCGCAATGCTGATCCTCATCACTGCATTGTGGATCCTCAACCACTCACTTGGGGGAGCTGCACTGCGGCAGGGCCGTGGCCGGGGGGGAGGGAACCGCCGTGGTGGAGATCAGCTCCTCGTGTTGCTGCAATAGGGGGGTAGAAGTTAGGGACTGTTTCAATGGTGGTAAGAGAGGGGGAGGCTAACGCTTCGGTTATAGCTGCGGCTGTTTGTGGGAGGAAAGGGAAGAGCCGTTTGTGGAAGAGTTATGGTGAGGGAGAGCCATGGTTATTGGGCGGAGGGCTTAGCTCAGGGACCACGGGCTATGGTCAGGCGCGGCTTTCTGTTGGGTGAGAGGATTACGGTTATGATAAGGAACGGCTGCTCATGCAAGGAGGGGGAGCTGTTAAAGTTATTGACGTTACTCATACGAGATATTTGTCATCAAGGAAGAAATGTTCTCTATCAGATCGTAAAGGAAAAGTCGCATATCGTAGGCAGTCAAAAAGGACCGCAGGAGAGGCACCATCAACACCTGGCGACTTACCCTCAGGTAGGCAGTCACAAAGGACCGCAGGAGAGGCACCATCAACACCTGGCGACTTACCCTCAGGTAGGCAGTCACAAAGGGCCGCAGGAGAGGCACCATCAACACCTGGTGACTTACCCTCAGGTAGGCTGTCACAAAGGGCCGCAGGAGAGGCACCATCAACACCTGGTGACTACTTACCCTCAGGTGGGCAGTCACAAAGGGCCGCAGGAGAGGCACCATCAACAACACCTGGCGACTTACCCTCAGGTAGGCAGTCACAAAGGGCCGCAGGAGAGGCACCATCAACAACTGGTGACTACTTACCCTCAGGTGGGCAGTCACAAAGGGCCACAGGAGAGGCACCATCAACACCTGGTGACTTACCCTCAGGTAGGCTGTCACAAAGGGCTGCAGGAGAGGCACCATCAACACCTGGTGACTAACCCTCAGGCTGGCTGTCACAAAGGGCCGCAGGAGAGGCATGATCAACACCTGGCGACTTACCCTCAGGTAGGCTGTCACAAAGGGCCGCAGGAGAGGCACCATCAACACCGGGCGACTAGCTCTCAGGTTGGCTGTCACAAAGGGCCGCAGGAGAGACAACATCAACACATGGCGACTTACCCTCAGGTAGGCTGTCACAAAGGGCCGCAGGAGAGGCACCATCAACACTTGGTCTGCCGTTGGTCTTCTGTTCGGATCAGTCCGGAGAAGAACCGCGACCAGATCCCGGACGAATCCTGAGAACTGTCTGGGACGAGTCAGACATTATGGGAATTTGTGCGACTCGATTTAAAAGGTGTAAGTGGCATCGGGATCCCAACGTGGGGATATAATGCAAATGCACTGGGTTGATGTATTATGTTAGTATAGGAGCAAAAATGCAGTGTTGTGACCAGGATTCTCTAAAGGGGACCAATGAGGAGGAAGGCATCCTAGAAAATATGTGCGTTTAAGTAAAATTGAACGATTGATCGTAATACGTTCAGAGGAGGGAGGGGGGGGGGAGAATCTATGACACCTCGTTCACCCACACCCCCTTCAAAGTGAGCGAGCCATAGATGCCTAATTTTCTGATCAAATGACAGCGGTTGGACCAGTTACTAGACTTTGATATAAATATCAGTAGTAGTAGATAGAAAATTGCTTTAGCTAGACAGTGACTACATCACAGTGGGCTGCCAGGGAGTGACTCGAGTTAAAATAATCATTTCGGTTTAGCTGGATTAAAAGCCTCCGGGAAAAGAAGTCATAAATCAGTGTAATTGAACTTCCGTCGATTGTTGAGTAGAAATTATCCAATACAGAGCGTTTCGCTGATACATCATTTCTCTTGCCATAAACATTACGCATTCGGATGATTTAAAAAAGGACTTCATTTATCCTGTGAGACGACCTAGTTTTGACTATCTTTTCGCACCAATTTTGGGATATGTGCCAAAACATTTTCTCCCAGCATGTTTGATGTGCGACGAGTGATTAAACTGATCAATCTAGCGATCAGGGCAGTTATAACACGGGAATTCCTATAGCTAGAAGGAGAAAATTATTTCTTCTATGAGGGAACTGAATCGATGCAACTCAAAACTAACACCTAGCTTATAACAAGATATTTTCATCATAAAACGCAGAAGCATAGGCAATGGTGATGTTTTTATCATACATGCAAAACGTACTTAAGAGTCTAGACTTACTGCGGCGGCTGTCGGTACGCTCCTCGTAGTATCCGGAGCACCAGGTCAGGGAAGGTGTCAGCAATAAAGGGGTGTGTGAGGCTACACAACTCGTACAGCACGCACCCGATCGCCCACATGTCGCTCTTGTGGTTGTACGGGAGCCTGGAGGACACCAACGAATAATGTTGTACAAGGTATATTGAGTTAGTTTCGTCAACAGTTATTTCAGGAATAGGGTGTATAGTAAAAGACCCTATTGTGCGAAAGAGCTACGATTGAGTAGGTCTGTGAGTGTATATAGATCATTGTGGGGAACATCTAGGCGTTAGCCCCCCCCCCCTCTTCTTGGGGGATGCGACCCGTGGTTAATGTACATCACCATGTCAGTGAGATATATCAAAGGAAATATTTGTTTGTTGCCAATAGTAGAGTATATAGGTGCAAGACGGCCCAGCCAGAAAGTAGGTGCAAGACGGCCCAGCCAGAAAGTAGGTGCAAGACGGCCCTGGATATATGGTGTGCAAAACGGCCCTGGATATATGGTGTGCGAGAACGACTGTGCGAGAACGGTTGTACTTCTCTGA
>SDVV010022662.1:0-12899 GCA_016164225.1 Gammarus roeselii | reverse complement strand
AGTTGTTTGGAAAGCGAGTTCATCATGACGAATGGGTTCATTGAAGGGGCAACTTTGGTTGCACCACTATCTACAAGCGTTATGAGGAAGTGGGTAGGGAATGATGCTGATCTTCTCTCCTGGGTGGGAGGGTCAGCTTGGGGTGAGCGAATCGCGGCCGCAGCCTCTCGTCGTCCGACTTTGTGCTCAGTTTGATATTGCAGGATCTCTCTCTCAGTCTTGTCCTGGGGGCAGTCGTCGTGTCCCGTAGGGTGGCCGTTTACTTTGCAGTAAAAGCATTGAGGTTCTTTGGATGGGCACGACAAGGGATCGTCTCGCTTATCGTGGTCGTCCTGGGAGCAGTGTGAGCATCTTTTTCTTCCGTTACAATTTTGGCTCGTGTGTCCGTATTTCTGACATTTATAGCATCGCATCGGATGTCTTTCGAAGGGTGTAACCTTGGTTTTGGCGTCAAAGAAAGGTATATCTATGTAGTTAGGTGGGATGGGGCAATCGAATTTAAGCAGAAGGGCCGTGGTGGTGTTTCTTCTTGGTTTGATTTTTGGTGCGATTTTCGCTTCAACTATACATTCCTCGTATTGGATGAGTCTGTCATGAATTCGTCGACTTCATCACTCGGGAGATTCTCGATGTAAATCAGGCCTGAACTCATGGAAAAAGTTGGGTGTGGTATGATTTTGCAAGGTTTTCCGCATATTCTGTTTCTGGAGAGTATAGTGTGACTTTGAAGTTTTGTGTCTACTTCAATGGTAAAGCTATCGTCACCGCTAGCGATGATGTTGAGAATTGGACGGCCAGTCACGGAGCCCAGTTCTTCTCGTAGTTTATATGGGCAAATATCCGGTCTGTCATTGACATCAAATGTTATTTTTTAGTGTTCGGGGAATTTAGGGCCGTTGTTGAATAGGTTGTGGTCATCAAATCGTGTGTATTGTCTCCTCTTTGTTTTTTTTGGTGTTCGGGCGTTACGAGTTTCGGCTGGGAGGAGAGCGATGTTATCGGAAAGGGCAGAGGCGGGAGCACACGAACAGGTTACGGGTTCCCTGGCCTCTATCCTCTTCATCAGCTTTCAGTTGGGCATTCATAGTTGCACAAAGGTTCTCGAGTTTGGTGAGACGTTCACCGACTTCACTGGAGGGCACCGGGCAGTCCTCTTTCTCCAGCTCGGAAAGGCCTGTCATTTTGCACATCTTGCCCAGAGTACTCTGCATTCCGGTTATATTCGCGTCAAGCTTCGAAACGCGTTCATTTGTGTCGTCAATTACGACCTGAGTCAGGTCTCCTGTCGATGAGAAACTTAGGGGCTCGTCTTTCTTTCTTACAGACTTGTTTGAGTGCGACGCTCTGGAGGGACCGTCAGCCCCTCTCCGACAGGGCGTGGTCCTGCCCATGGTTTGATCCCCGATTCTACCCGGGGTTCTGGGTAATGAAGGTGGGTCCTTCTTTAAATTTATTTCTGTTGTATATACGAAAATATACACTAAATTGATTGTTCTTAAAACTAACCTTAAATCTAGTTTTTTTTTTATGCAACAATCTATTTTTTTGCACTTATTCTACAGATTTTTGTTGCTTATTTTAAATTTCAATTGGTTTCCATTCTAAATTCACAAGCCCCGGTGTCAGTGGGGGGGATCACCTCTTTGTGCACCAAGGGGGGGATGTAGCAACAAACTGAATGGGGGGACGGTGGAGGGATCTTCTAACTCAAAACGTATTTACACTAAGGGACAAATTAATGTTGGTGGATAACGAGGACACTACGGGAAGGCGGTTGAGCCTGGGATTCCCCCAGGGGTATCCCTCTAAGGTGCCTTATTGCTCTCGCTCTAAAGAGATGATAGTCGATCTCTCCAATTTAGTTGAAAACTTTAACCTTTACGAGACGATGTTCGGTCTCGGAGCGATATTCGGCTTAGAGCGGTGACCGGCTCTTATTTTGATAAAGCAAAAAAAAACTTGGGAACTTAGACGCGAAGAACAGTATGCGATGTTAATTTCAAACTCAGTTAGTTGTCCGTCATTGGTTACGATACTGCCTCTGCGCAAAGCTACCCCTTGGTCTAGAAAATAGCTTATTAGTAGTACCAGACAAGATTAGATTGTCAAGGCTTAGCACCAGACCAACATACTGTCACAAAATTCAAAGAAATACGTTCAAACATTTTGTTATATGACCTAGTTTGAAATCAGTTTGGTGTATGGCTTTGAGATAGGCATGGAAAAACAAACTGGATAGGGGTAAATTACTATTGCACTGAGAAATATGGATCCGCACGTACCAGACAAGCCAAGAAAGATTGATATAAAATAATTTGAGGAAGATTTGACAGCATTGTGCCGCGTGAATAGAGGAGACGAAGTACTATGGATACAAAGGGATGGGCAAGTATTACTGAGCATCAAACCATGTAAGAATGTAGAGCATCAAACCAACAGAAAATTAATAGATAGCATACCAAACATCAGCAATTGTTATAATACCTGCATCCAAGTTGCTAGTTCAAAACGGAAATATTGCACTGTGTACAGGGTTGAGGGAAGACAGCCCATCGACCTAATATTGCAAACCCCAACATAGTGGATAATGTGTAGTGATTCAACAATCTCTTTTACATAATACACAGCAAAATCTGACAATGCAAATGACATAAGCCCCTCTCATTTTCTTTTCATAGGCAAACATTTTCAACATTTTAAAAATTCAAGGAAAATTCTTTCTTCAATTGCATTTTCAAATTTAAATAGTATTTCCCATGATATTCAAAGATTTTCAAGGACGTTTGGCAACACGAAGTTATTGATCCCCTGCCAATAGTCTCAGTAGGGACACATCTGCACTCGGCATCCTGCGGGGTTATTGGTCCAAAAATTGAATGCTTGGATTGTTCTATTTGTGGAAAGCTTCCTTTCTAGTTTAATGGTTGAATTCAATGATTCTGGGTAGTCGAGTCTCCTGCTGCAACTTCTGGTCACTGCACAGTTAGCCTCCCACTCTCCTCTTACGACTAACTTGCCGTGCTGCCTCTTCTTGGAATGTATTCGTTTTAGATTAAGTAATGCAAGTAAAATGACACACAGGACGCACTCGGAGTAAGGAGCCCGGATAAATCTAATGGGACCAGTGCTGAGTTAGCCTTGGTAGTAGAAGATATAATGAGAACACACTTTGTAAAAAAAAAACTTCAAACCTAAGGGCTGTTCCGCTTCACATTTTGAAAGGTTTTACTGCATACATTAGTTCAAAAGAATTGGTGTAATTAACCCTGGAATCAAAGCCCACTCAGCGCCCAAAGTAATGATAGTAACAAGTTATCTCAAATTGCTCTGCTCATTATGCGCAGGAAAGAGTGCAAAAAAAAACATTACTCAGACCGAACACAAGTGCTCTGGGAAACGCTTAACCAAGTTAATTAAACAATGGTTATTTTGATTGTCTGTTACCTCCATGTTAAGTTCCTTATCATATGTTGAACTAGATCAAGTTATCTAACCAATAGTTACTCTGAGTGTGTTACCTTCATGTTAGGTCCCTAATCTCATGTTGAACTAAACCAACTTATCAAACCAATAGTTACTCTGAGTGTCTGTTGCCTTCATGTCAAGTCCCTATCACAGGTTAAACTAGACCAATTTATCGGACCGATAGTAATTGCGAGTGTTCGTTGCATTTTTTGCACAAGAAATTGGGATAATACAAGACTAGAAAATTATCTCTAAAAAGAACATGTTCAACACATGCATAGGATTGTAGCAACTGCAAAAAAAGTATTGGCAAGCTGGGAGGACACAAGCATTTAGTACAGTTTTTAGGAGTTCTTAGCACCCTCAATATGGAATGGCTTCAATTCAACTTCTCTCTGAAAGACTCCAGAGTAACCAAGGGTCTGAAAACATTGCGTCCACAACATGTTCGCACAAAGAAAGACAGGAATATAATCAAGGGAACAAGCGCCCCAAGTGCTATCTATTTTGGGGTACATATACTGAAAATAAATCCGAGCAACAGTTGCCATGCATTTCCAAATTTGAATACCCTGTTGCAGGAATAAAAATAAATGTGTAACACCAATGGAGGCACACGTAATTCATTTTTGGGATGACTGTAATTATGTATCTATGAATACAGCTGTTTCCCCCTAATTAGGAGGGTGGCTAAGTTCGGCTGATTCAGAGGGGGGAGGCGCCCAATCTCCCCACCACAAGCCCGCCTTGTCAATGCTGAGGCTCCAACTTGCGACATGCAGCACCAGAGGCTGGCATAGCAGTCGGATCCGCAAACCACTCAGCCACGGTGGCCTGAATTATGATGTAGTTTTTACTAATTTCACTGATGTGATGATCACAACGTAAATTATGTCGATTCACATTGAGCCAGTCGTCATCTGCTGCAGCGTGCCGTTTGTCCTGACCTGCTGCGGCCTGCCATTTATCCTGACTTGCTGCAGCGAACCGGTTATTCTCACTTGCTGCAGCGGGTCACTCGTACTCGATAGCTGTAGCAGGCCAACCATCGTCACCAGATGCAGCATGCAGTTGGTCTTGATCTGCTGCAGCATGATTGTCCTCACCTGCTGCAGCGTGCCGTTTGTCTATATTGCTACAGCGTGCGGAACGTCACCTGCTGCAGTGTGCGACCAGTCTTTCCCTGCAGCAGCGTGCTGCTAGTCCTCACCTGCTGCAGTGTGCCTCTGGCATTTACATGCAGCAGCGTGCTGCCAGTTCTCACCCGCTGCAGTGTTACCAGGTCTCACCTGCTGCATGGCGCATATCCTCTGTTGCAAGGTGACGCCGTTCACCTCCTGCAGCCACTTCCAGCCGTCAGTCCTCACCTGCTGCATGCTGCAATGACTCGGGGGACCGGGGGAGCTGCGGGGGCTTAGCTGCGGACTCGGAGGTTCTCTGTACGCCTGGAATTGATGTTGATGCTGCCGTAACTGCTGCATGTTGTTGCCATGTATGAGACTGCCACCACCATTGTTGTTGCAGCTGCCATGAGGCATCATACCACTGCCGTTCCCTCCATGGTGGCTCTGGTGCCATGCAAAAACAGCAAAAACTTAGCACAACAAACTTCCAGTTAAAAAATTCTGTACCAATCAGGAATTACAAGGACACTAGCCCAGAACAGGTTGCAAGTGCATCGAGTCAGTAAATAAAAACTAAGCACATCATTGGCCACAAAATCACCAGATAACTATTACTTCAGCAAACACTTGTGGGATAATATTACTCGTTTGTTTGCACACTTACAAACTGGAGGGGTGTTGGGCCCTGAACGCATCATAAAGAGTTGCTACAGTACGACTAGGATTGAGAATGTAATGAGGTTAGCAGCAATAGAATTTGGAGCATGACTCCTGAGCTGGTCAGATAGCCAAACATCATGAATTCGAGTATTGAGGGAAGCTCCCTCTGTCATTGACCACGGTTGAATTCCACATCAAGGAGGAATGTAAGACCACCAAATTCTACTGCAAGCATGGGTGGAGGAATGTAGATCATTGCATAAAAAAATAAGTCGATGCAAAAGAATAACTAGATTGAAATGAACATGGGATGCAGGGAAACAGTCCATTAACATCAGCAACTGCAGGTTGGAGCGTACATTCAGCAATATAAACTGCAAAAAGTGTCGACCTCTCCTGAGCAGACCAAAGCAAACAGCCATAATATGAGACGGACTTACTATCCAAATCACTAATGGATGAATTGGAGCAGCCTTAGAAATGCTCTGAAATAAGCATGTACATACATGATCCAACAAGAACTAGGAAAGTGGGCGGTGTGGAGTCAGCCCTAGAGATGCAATGAAACTGTGCCCCAACTCTCAAGTAGAATTTTTATATTAGCAATTATATAGTGACCTTTCGCTTCAAGTAATATGGTACATACATAATAAGAATTTACCAAATGAATACAGCTTGAGCAATGTAACTAATCCACAACCAGATGAGTTATATGGCAATAACACTGTTTCAGCCCTTTGAGATTTAATTTAGGGATGTAGCTACTCAAAACGACCACACATTTTCACTGACATAGCAAACAATCTGCAGACACAGAAACAAGGCCGCATCCCCCAGGGAGGGGGATGACCGGCGGCAAGGCGCACCTCACACCCTCATGCTCAAACAACCTAGCCCTTTTGTGCTGAAGGGTCTGGCCGGTACCCCCGCAACATACACTCTGGGTCACGCGTGCAGTCCGAGGATCCGCCGTCGTCAGCAGCAGGACCCGACAGTTTTCACTGGTTTACCCCCGCCGAGTCATAATGTCCGCCCCCCCTCTCCCCCCCCCCACACACCCACGACCATCACAGGGATGCCAAGGGCGGGAGAGCACATCAGAGCAGCGTCAAAATCAACCATTCACAACCACTCTCCACTCATGCCTGTTCATTGCACGCTCTCTCGCCACCTCCACATTCATATATCTCCTTCCTAACGCCTGCTTCACACCATCCATCCACCCAAACTTCAGTCTACCTCTAGGCCTGCGACCACTTGCCTCCGCATTCATCACCCTTTTCACCAATCTCCCTTCATCCATCCTCTCCATGTGCCCGAACCATCTCAGAACACGCGAATCCACTCAGTCCTCCAACTTTTTCACCATCCCTTTTCTGATTCGAACCACGTCGTTGGTGATCCGGTCTCTCAGCGTTACTCCAGCCATGCTCCTCAAACATTTAATCTCGAAACATTCAACCGTCTTCTCTCCTCTGCTCTCACCCCCCCAAGTCTCAGCTCCGTAGAGCACAGTTGGGACAACAACACCCTTATACAGCCCTCTCTTTGCTCAGCTCATTACACTCTTCATTGCACCCAAAACTTTGCACCCCTCCTTCACTCGCGCCTTCAATTCAGTTTCCACTAGTTCAGTCATCTCCACATTGGAGCCCAGACACTTTCAACACTGAACTTCCTCCAAGAGCTCTGCATTTAGAGTGACACTAATTTTGGTCGCATCGACAGTACACGAGCACCTCATTACTCAACTCTTACCCACGTTCACTTGAAGCTTCCTCCTCTCACACACTCTACCGAACTCAGACACTAGCCTACATAGCTTTTCCTCTGAATCCGCAACAAGGGCTGTATCATCAGCAAATATCAACTGGCTCAACTGACAACTCCGCCTATTCGCTTCCAACAGTTCCAAGCCACGACCCAGCACACTGGCGTTCACCTCTCTGAACACTCCATCCATATAGAGGTTGAACAGCCAGAAAGACATCACGCAGCCTTGGCTCAGTCCCACTTTCACCGTGAACCAATCACTCACCTCACTTCCCACTCTGACACATGCTCGGCTGCCAGCATAGAAACTCTGCGCCGCTTTCAACAGATGTCCGCCCACTACATACAAACGCAACACCCTCCACAGCGCTTCCCTGTCAATCCTGCTGTATTCCTTCTCCAAATCCATGAAGGCCTAGAACACATCCTTTCCTTTGACCAGTTATTTCTCGTAGACCTATCTCACTGCAAAAATCTGATCGGCACACCATCTACCACTCCTAAAGCCACACTGTTCCTCACCAATTGCGCAGTCCGTACAGTTTCTAATCCTTCTGATCAGCACACTACCGTACAACTTAACAACCACACATAACAGACTGATACCTCTCGAGTTGCAGCATTAATTTCGATCTCCTTTGCTCTTATATAGCGGAACAATGCAGGCCCTGCGCCACTCACTCGGTACCACGCCTGCCACAAAACATAAGTTCAGTAACCTCACCAACCATTCGACAATCGTTACTCCACCCTTCTTCAGGCATTCGGTCGCAACGCTATCCGAACCAGGGGCTTTCCCAGCTTTCATCATATCCACCGCCTCCTGCACCTCTTCCCTGGTCATGTCCGCCACATGTCTTTCTCTAAAAACTGGCTTCCGAGCACCACAGCAACAATGTCAGCCTCTCAGTCATCCTTGACATTCAACAACTCGTCAAAATACTCGGCCCACCTTCTCCGTGCATCATCACTTTCCAACAACAACTGGCCGTTTTCATCTTTCACCCCTTCCATCTTTCCGGTCTCTCCCTTTCTCACAGAACATCTTTTTGTTCTCCTCAAAATTCTGGCACAACCGTCTGCCCAACCAGGCATCAGCGTCTCTTTTGGCTCTCCTCACCACCCGCTTCACCTCGCTTTGTAGCTTTCATAAGCGACCACCGACTTCACCTGCAACCACTTCTCAAACGCTCCTCTTTTCCGTGCCACCGCCAGTTTGACCTTCTCGTTCCACCACTTGCAGCCTTTCCTTCTGCACCCGCCAACACACCTTCTTCGCACATCTCAGCAATGCATCCCTTTACGCCTCCCATTCTTCCTCCACATCTCTCAGGTCCTGTCCTCTCACGTTGTTATATTCTTCCCTCAACACCTGCTGGAACTCCTCGGCTCTACTTCTAACATTCAGTCCACTCGCTTTCACTACCTCTCTTCCTCTTCCCATTCGTTTGTTGCCCTTCCACTTCTGCTCCACTCTTAATCTACCTTCCACCAGCAGATGGTCAGACACTCCTCCACCCTCCCCTCTCAACACCCGTCCATCCAACAGCCTCCCCACCACTCTCCTCGATATCAGCACAAAATCTATCAGTGCTCTCTTACACCTGCACCATGGGCCATCCTTACCCATGTGTACTTGCGGATATCTCGCTTTTTGAACAAACTGTTCCCGACCACCAACTTTTGCTCCATACACAGACCTATCAGGTCTTCTCCACAGTCAGTTCTACCGCGAACGCCATATCTTCCTATCACATTCTCCTGCACTACATCTCCAACTCTTGCATTAAGGTCACCCAGGACAACTACATTGAAATGACCTCCAAAACCCTCAATACACTCTCTCAGGTCAGTCCAGAATTGCTCCCTCTCCTCTTCGCTTCTCTCACTGCCGGGTTTGTAAGCACTCACAAATACCCATCTTTCCACACCTAACTTAACTTTCACCCATATCAATCCTGAGGACACCTCCTTCCACTCGGTAACGCTACTAGCCAACCGATCACTCAATATCAAAACCACTCCTTCTCGTGCCCAACCTTCCTCCACACCAGACTTTCTTCCACTTAGCACACCAAACTCACATTCTTCATTACCTTTCAATTTCGTCTCATTCAGCTCCAACGCATCAAACTTCCTCCTCACAACATCTCACCAATCTCCATCCTCTTTACATCATTCATATTACAGCTACGCACATTCAGCGACCCTAACAATAGAGCTTGGAGAGGCGTGAGCCTCTCCTCCCCCCGCTCGTCTTGCAGTCTTCGAGGAAGGGTTTTACTGAGAACAGGATTCCTAGCCCTTTTGCTCCGCCCCTTTTAGTCCTCTTTTACGACACGCAGGGGTTATGGCAGCATGATTCTACTCCCGGCTACGGGGCGCCCTTTTAGTTGCCTCCTACAACACGCGGTGGATACGGTAGCAAGATTCTAACGCCCCGGCTACAAGGCTACAATAATCATGTTATTACAAATTTGACTAAGACCCATGGCATTGTTGGAATTTTCAACTAAAATAGAAACTGACATTTACACGTGGTTTTTGTTTCATACCCTAAGTCTTGGCAACTTTTTCTTGAATGACCTCAGACTTACAAAAACAATTACCCACTATTACAATTGGGTTCTGTCAAATTCATCAGTAGCTCAACTGGATAAGCTTTGTTTCCTTCTCCCAGCACAGGTTTGCCATAGAAGATGTGTTCAGATAACTTTAGTACCAAAGCATAGCAGCCATTGACAGGACACAGCAATAAATCTGTGGTATTCTCAAGGTAATGAAAGAAAGGAGGCCTAGACTTTTTACACTTCCAGAGGCAGCATTTGAGAGGCTGCATTGCATTATATTCACTCTACTTTAATGGGAAGAAGACATGGCCAGAAAACTTGATAATCAAGACAGAGACAAACAGGCAAGCACTAGGAGTGTTACAGCTAAGAGGAAAAACTGGTCCAAGAGCACAAATGTTACAATGGCAGGGAAGAAATAATCAGGGATGGAGACTGCCCTTGGCTGATAGCAAGGGAGCTACTCCCTTATTAATCTCTACAACTCCACAGACAACTCAGGCATGACTTTGAAGGGAGATACCAGAGCAAACTTTATGCAAGGAAATTGGGAACATTTATTATTGTTGTTGACCAAGATATTTGTGATGGACTTACCCAAATGACCAAGTGTTTCACTAGACAGGTGCCTTTTAAACACAAACAACGCCACAAACCTGGCGGATACTACTTGACTCACCGGGCTAGAGGGTATAGAGCCCCCTCCTGGAGATGGGCTATAAAGGGCATATGGAGGAGAGTTGGGGAATCCTATGGTCATCCCAGCGTCCCCCATGGCAGGATCCACCAGCACTGTGCCCTGTGGGAGAACGAGCAGTCACAGCAAAGAAGCACACATCACAAAGCCACAGGGCAGTGATATGTTTCTTATAAACAATTGCAGCACCCTTGTTCCAGAGCCAATAATATTGGCAGAGATTCAGAAACTATTACATAAACAAAAAAGGGAAGGCAGAAGACTGAGCAACTGCAATTTGGTGCCTAAGGCCTCACAGCAGTCACATGTGGGTAATTCAAGAAGATTTGTCCTTGCAACGAGATATGATAGGAAAACTAGACAGTGCCAAGCACAGCAGAATGATAGTGTCTTCAAGGATTGGGAGCTACTTATAAAGATATCTTGATTTGTTGACAATTTAAAAATGATTATGAAAATTTCAATTCTAATTCATGGGAACAACTCATGAAAAAAAATATTTCACTGTCCTGCATCACAAAACAATATGAAGTGATGCAATGGTCATCAAAAATATCGTAAATACAAATCCTGAAACAGAAAAGAAATGATTTGATTGAATTTTGACAGATTTTGCTTTAAAAAGCCGTTTACAGCGTAGCTGCCAATTGAACCAGTCTGCGGAGACATTCTCCACTTGTGCTGTGGCATCAGCATTTACATGTTGCTGCCCATTTGCCAGTCAGATCCTGGTTCAGTAATGTGTTGGAGTAGAGAGTTGTCTCCACAGTGAGGGTATCTATTCATTAAAGGTTTATTAGTAACACAGCTAAGGTACTCGTCCAATTGGGTTTTGAACCTCAAGATGTTTGATGTTCCACTCATCAGACGGCCAAACAATTATCAAATAGCTGACCTTGGTAGCTATATAATTGGCAAAGGTTATACTAAAGCTGTGACAAATCATGCAAAAACCCACTACAAGGATGAGCAGATAAATACAAATTATTGACAAACCAACATAAACTAAAAGTATAATGGATCTAGTGTTTATGAATTGATCAAAGTAACTTGAAAATACAGGAATAAGTGAAACTACGTTCAGACCGTAATTATTTAAATCTGCCTAGATGATGACCAATTGAGAACAAACACTGGAAATATGATTCTTCCATGAACAGGATTTTCCAGGCATCTTCTTCTGTGTAGAAATAAATTGGATGAATATACACAAATCTCTGTTTAATATTGATTAGAAACAATCAGTTGTTCAGGTAAACAGTGTTGAGGAAGCAAAAAAAACTTTGATAATATGCTGTTGCAGGTATATTTACAACATGTGCCAAACAGAAGAAAAATATCCAAAAAAAGCAAGTATTATTGAGAGAAAAAAATACTCATGTAAAAGCGAGCAATGAAACAGATAGCCCTTAGGAAGGAAGGAAACCCTCTTAGACAAATAGAGAAGAGGAAGCTTTTGTTTCAATTAAAGAACAAATAAAAAGTTCACATGACCAAGAAAGAAGAGAAGATGAAAATAAAGCAATATTAATACAGGAAAGGACCTTTTTTTTTTTGCTCCACAGCCAAATTTTTGCCCTTCAACACTAAAATTAGCCCATTGGATGATAAATCCAGTCAATTGGTTGATGAAAACAAGGCAATAGATGAGATAGGTAGCAATAGCACATCTGGGCAAGACGACATCCCAGCTATTCTATTCAAACAATGCAAGCAGGTGCTGTCAAGACCACTGCAAATGTTGTAGCAAAACTTTGTTCAAGCCACTGACATTCCACAAACCATGACGCATGCTGTAATCTTCCCTCTAGCAAAAGGAGGTTGCCTTACAAGTGAATCATATTATAGACCAATTTCTTATACATCACATGTAGTCAAATTTTTTATAAGTAATGAAAAAGTAGATAGTTAATTTTCATTTAAAAAATGATTCAACTCTACGCAACATGGTTTCAGAAGTAAAAGGAGCACCATCAGAAGTAAATGGAGCACATTGACCTAACTACTGGAGCAGTATGATGAAATAATCAATGCATTGTGTGATGGATGAAATGTGGATATGATTCATCTCAATTTTGCTAAGGCTTTAGACAAAGTAGAACACATCATACTGTTATCTAAATTAAATGACACTGGTATGCAAGAAAAGGTTCATGAATGGGGAAAAAAGTATTCTCAAAGTGGGGTAGTAAATAGGGGAACATCTGCACCAGTGAAAGTCCTTAGTAGGGTCCCACAAGGCACTGTGCTTGGCCCTCTGCTTTTCTTAGTAATGGCTAATGACCTGAGCAAAACCTGCCCTTATTCCTCATTCATCTGAATTCTCCTGCATTGCAGATGATACTAGAGTGCTAGGCATAGTGAAAGATGTAAGAGATGTAGAAAATGTTCAAGCTGATTTGGAAGAAATCTCCAAGTGAGCAGGGAAAAACCAACATGCAATTCAATGAATTCAAATTTGAATTTCTGTAGCATGTTGTGTTTTGACTTTGGGTTTGCCTGCAAAATGCTCCATCTCCTTGTGGCTGGCTTGTGCACTTTTAATGTGTGGGTGGTTTGGTGTTTCTGTGTCCTGGGTATTTTTGTAGTATTGGGGGTGGCTATATATAT